>JAITYZ010003234.1:0-12536 GCA_027744595.1 Paronellides praefectus | reverse complement strand
AGGAGGAAAAAAGTGTAGAGAATTCTTGGTAGCATATTATATCGTGACATTAGGGAATGTATAGATAGCTTATGTGTGTGACTGACTGTGAGTGAGTAAGCATGGAGGGTTGGCTAGTTTGGTTCTGCTTTGGTTATTCTCCCTAGAAAATTGTGCGTAAAAATAAATAGGTACGATACATATTTTAATATGCTGTTGTGTTGTACCCTAACCCAGTACAAAATTCTAAAATAGGTATGTAGTTTGTATGCAGTCATTTGTTGGCCTAGGCCTTGGTTTTCCATTTTTATTTTGAACTGTGCTGTGTGTTCTGTTTTGAGTCACTACAGTATATATGCACTGGCTGTGTATAATAATAATGACTGGAGTGGAGTCAACTTCTGGAGAATTATTATTATTCCTAGGATTTTTTATCTGCGACCAGCCAGTTTATTTTTCAATGTTAAAAAATATGTTTATATAAATACTATATGCATTATAAATATGCGTTTTATATTTTCAGAGAAAAAAAAAGTTTTCTTATTTCTATTCATGACTTTAAATTATTCTCTGTGTATAGCCTTCCATGTAAATGCTCTCCTGCTCTTTCCACTAAAAAAAATGTGTGAATTAAATTTTCTCCTCTTGGCTTGTTTTGTTGTGTGGGTGTCAGGTTGAATATGTATTTTTTTCTCTTCACAGAAAAATGTTGTAAATTACTTGACAAAACTGTTAGCAAAATAGAGAAGGAAAAAAAGAACCTTTCTTTTCCTTTTATTTGAACAAGAGATCGGATCTACTATAGCTCCTTAAGCCCATTTGCTTCTACTGCCTTGTCGTTTTTTAATGTGTTTCATGTTCCATTGTTGGGTATATATACATTTGTATGTTTCATGCATAAATGTGCATTTTTAGTAGATATATTTTGAAGCAGTTGATTTAATGCAAGGCATGGTAGAGAAGGATAAAGTTAATATTTATAGAGGCACAAAAAAATTATGTGTGCACACACTGGTGTTGTTGTAGGAGTATCGTGCATAGACACCATAATTTTTCTTTATTCAACTCGACTATTTTTTATTCAGCAAAGTTACATGGCATATATAAGACTGTATTTACAACAAGCTTATCATTACAATAACATGTGACGACGACTAACTAGCCTCATGCATGGTTGTTTTGTTATTAAAATCTTTTTCTTTTTTAAATTCTATTTAAAATTACATATTCATGAGAGAAGGGATTAGGTGGGTAGTAAAGGTATAATGTGTGTATATTTTTTATGAAAAGGGGTTCCTTTTTCTTGTAAAGGTTGGTGAGTTATTTTCAAGTTGTTAAAGAAGGCGGCTGGACAGGTGTATTTTTTGTGTGTGTAGTCAAGTCACAATCCAATTTAACTTGTCCAGAGTTTTAAAATGATATTTTTTGTTGTTGTATACCAAATCAACCAACAAATTGTTAGTCATGTTTGCTCTCATCCTCATTTCACTTTGGTTTGAATTCACGTGTTTTTTTATAATTTTCTTTGTCTGTTCATCCGACAAAAAAAAATCCAACACCCAACAACAACAACCCAAAACCAAACAAACCCAACACAGACCGACGACTCTCTTGTGTAAATACTATTAAAGCAGCTACTCCAAAACTCCCAAAACTTCACAGCAGTTGCAATAAGGTTCCTCTTCTCTCCTTTTTTTTGATGTGCTTCCTTGTTTACATTTTTCCACGGCTCCACCCTCAGACACATCACAGTTTTCCATTTACAAAAAAAACACCAAAACATAATAACATTGCATGCATATTATTCTGTCCATCCATCCGTTCAAAAATTGAAATCATGAGTGTATCATACGTATAATATACCTACATAATATTTTTTTTGATGTGTGCATTTCCAACTCCCATCATTCCATAACTATTCATTGTACAGTGAATATCCATAACTTTTACTGATGATGTTGATGGCGGATGTCTTTACTATCCATCCAACAAAGTTGTATGTTATGTAGTCATAACCATTCCATTAAAAATTGCTTGCACAGAAGAAGAAGAAGAAGAAGAAAATACTACTTGGTTTTAGTGGATGCGCACACATTTCCCATACCGATGCCAGTGCTGCTTGTGTACAGTAGCGAAAAAAATATATAAGTGCATTGTTATTATTATTAAGGCAAAGAGCGTTTGTGAGTTGATCGCTTCACTGAATTGAGCAGACGAATACATATTATTCCCAGTTTCGCAGCCAAACAAACAGAAAAATTGAGACTTTTCTGTCTTTTGCCTGGATTCCATCCTCCACAACCACCCCCACCCTTCCAACTAGAAGAAGAAAAGTGTGTGGGCACAAAATGCATTATTATTACTGCTACCACCGCCGCCACCATCATTTCAGCCTTATCATAAATATATCGGCACAAAAGAAGGAAATAGAAAAGAGATGATGAGGATGATTATGTGTATGTGCGTAAAGTGCGTATGCACTATAAAGATACTAATGCAGTTTTGTTGAGAAAAGGAAGAGAAGACGACAACGACTTGTTAGGAAGCAGAAGCAGCAAAAAAAAAAGAATGGAGTTAAGGGAAAAAAGTCATAATCAGTCTAAGTACACATTACAGAAAAAATACAGACATATACGCACAAACAGAATGATGGGATATATGGATAGTATAAAGAAAGTGTAGTGGATGTACAACTCCCGTTTTTTATACTAGTGTCATAATCATAATACTTTTCTCTTCATTTTTTCTACAAAGCCAACAATATACTTTTTAGTTAGTTATGCATGGCTTACCTTTAACATGCTTTTGTATGTTGCTCCTACTACTAAAAACTTGTACATTTTCATCCACTTCCTCTCTCTCTCTATTTTTTATCCTTTAAAAAAGTAAGTCTCTCTCTCTCATTTTTACGCAGCAGCCAACTCGGATAGAATTTATTTTTCCTGATCCGGCTTTTACACACTGCTGGCGTGCACATACAACAAGTAATTGTATGGATAAAAAAAGTGTCTTGAGTAAGGACATACTTCCATATAATAATGCTAGCGTACTAACTGCTTAAATACAACAGCAGCAGCAGTGCGCGCGGAACATTTGCGTTGTTGGGATGATAAAAGCGGAAGTGAAGGAGAGAAGCAGCAGAAGAAGTAAATAAAAAATGTTGTTGTTACAAGAAAAAAAAAGTAAAAAAGAAAATGCTCAGTGGAGTTGCAACTTTTTTTTGTAAAGTGTAAAGAGTATAAAAAGCTGGATGATGATGAGATGTTCATTCAGCATAAAGCTTTGGAGGAAGTAGCTCTCCTCCGACGCAAATTATATTACTATTCTGCTACATGCACCCTTTACTTTGGTGTTGGTGGCAGCTTCAAAGTGGGAGCAGGGCTTATTATTATTATTATTATACAAACAACTACACCGATCCTCACTGACTTGGCTTGACAGAGTAGACTAGAGACAGACGCATAATCATCATCGACAAAAGAGTTTGAGTAAAACTGAACAACAACAACAGCATCATCTCATCTCTCTTTATTCAGCCGCATCCACGTGAGAAAAAAATGTTTTTAATAATATCCCTACTTGTTCAACAATAGCAAAGAGTTGATATACCTACCTACATTTCTCCTACATCTTCAACAACAACAACAAGTTTTTACCTTTTTCCGTATTCCGTACTCGCTTTCTTTATGGAAGGCTGGTGATGCGTTCTCTCTGCTTGCATTTTATTATTGCCTTGTTCTTATGCAACATGGGGTAGTTAATAGTACAGCAAGAGCAGCGGTAGCATTTTTATTTATTTTATGATGATCATGATCAGTGCATGCGTTGCATTCCCTGGTAATAATCTTGTACGCGTTCTCATTTCTGCTGCTGCTGTAATTTTGTTGTTGTGTAATAATAACAAAGTTGTTGATAATGATGTCTACGCATAAAATGCGTAAGGAAAGTATTTAAGCTATTTTAATAAGATATAAAATATATACCTATAATACAATGTGCATAACTTCAGGATATATATATATACACCTATGCGTGCGTGCAGTAGTTTTAATAATAATCTACCTAAAAGAGAGCTGCTTGCTGCTGCTGCTCCCATATCCCAGAGCTAATGATCTGCTTTCATCCTCATCTTCTTCGCTCGTTGATTCTCCCTTTCATGCTTAGTTTCCCTTCGCTTCTCCCTCTTTTCCTTACATTTTTTAATTCTTTCTTCTCGTCTTCTTATTCTTCTTTCCACCGAACCAACCAACTTTTACTTTTCTCTCTATACTTCTTCCACTTCCCTTCTGACATTCACCTCAAGCAAATAGCAAATCCTTGAAAGTTTTCAAGTTTTCCTCCATGCATGTACGCTCACACTACTGCACAAGATGGTAATAATATGAATGAACAGCACAACAACAAGAAACAGAAGAAGAGAAGAGCAGTAAAAAAAAAGTTGCGTTGCACGCATTGTGATTTTGCGTTTCAGCAAATACACGAAGCTTGTTTGAGCATTTTAGTGCATTTAACAAATTCGTTGTCGATTTTGTTGAAATAAGTATGCGATGCAATTTACTGGGTGCATTCACTATACTCTACATTTTCCAGTATTACTATTTATTAACTTTAATCAACAACATGTTTTGAGTTGCTGGTGCACTATGAAAAACTTTACATTCAAAGTGCATGATTTTTAAGTAAAATGTATTTTTTGTTAAAGTAAATGTATGAATGAAATTCTACAGAATAAATTAAATTTCTTTTTTAATCGTATATCCACCTTCATTTTCTCCTTTCTATATCCACACATTTCCCATTTCCTGATCATCTTCGCCAAAACGGGAAAAGAGATGATGAAACGAAAAGGTTTGTTATTTTTCTCACCGATTTTCTATTTTTCCACCCACGTATTTTTCCACCCTCCAGTTTTACTCTTTTTTTAAATCGCTGTAATGATAATGGAACGATAGAAAATTCATGAACCAAAACACAAATGGAAAGGGATTACAGTTTAGGAAGAGTATTGGCTACTGTTTTTAAACCAGTCAACAACTAAATTCACCAACAAAACAATCAGATAATATAAATAATAATTTGCTAAACTAAAGAGCCAAAAAAATAAAAAACACTAGTGAGATAATTTATATAGCTCAAAGATAGTGATAAAACCCAGTGGTTATGTTGAAAAGTCATAAATGTGACAAGTTAAAAAATAGTTTTATTAAAATAAACTGTATTTATGTTTTGGGTATACAAATTGTATTGCAGAATTTCAAGCGAAACAAAATAGGACGTTCACTCATTCGTAAAAAGCTTAGGGGTGACGTGATTATTAATACCTTTCAAAGTGAAAGCTGTGAGTGTCATCTTCATTTTTCTATTCAAACGCTACACAATACACTTAGGTAATGTACTAAAAGTGTACTACTACTGCACCAAATTATGTCAATATTCAATACAGAGAAAAGAATGTACGACACTTGAAAAAGCCCCTCGCGTTTCTGTTTGAAAAAAAAAATCTTTCAAACTCAACTTGAGTGATGTTCTTCAACGGCAACCCTTCTTATTTTTTTTACAGAGAATTCGATGCAATATTAACCATGCTCGAGAAAATATGAATCAAAAAGAAGAAATCATCATTCGTCGTAAACATCCATTGTTATTATTTTTTTCCACATATCTTTTATTTGGAAAGACTGAGTCATCTTCTTTCATAAAAAAAGAATGACAGCATTATCATCCTCATATCATCAAGCTTAAAATCTAAAGTGAATTCTCTAGTTTCTATTTTCTATATTCATTATTCGTCGTTTTAGAAAACGGACCATCGTTTGTGCCCGTCGTCATTTACTTTTCCTCGCGCTTTCCTCCTTCCTTTTTAAAGCGTGGCTTTGTCCTTTCCCTCCCCTCTGCCTACTTTTTCTAAAGAAGCTCATTATGACTTTGAGAATAATTTATTGACGACCAAAGTTTTGTGTCAAAGTCATATACATGACATATGTCAAACTTGACTTGTCACCAACTTATATAGTCATAAAACCCCTTTCCAATAAACAGGATTGCAAAGTAATTGGGTTCGGTTCGCTTACACTACTGCCTCCACACACTACTTCAACATTGCCGATCCGCAACCCTTTTTCATTTTCCATCATTTTTCATATTCCTTGCCACTTACTTATTACGCCTCTATTCTTTCAATATTACCAATTGTCTTTGATATATTGTGAACGACAAAAACCAAAAAAAGAAGATTTTTAAAAAGAAGAAAGTTTTTAGTAGTTTCCATTAGTGCACTCCTCCCCACACAATACCTACCTACTTTGTTTTAAGTTTGTAGTGGAATATTATTGAAATTGTGTGTGTTACTGCAGAGGAGTAGCTGACAAAAGTGGATGATTCATTTTTACCACCATGTCATTTATCTTTACTAATTAAGCCTCTATAAGTCCCCCTCTTTGTCTGCCCACGCTTGTGAGCAGCATAATATTTCATGCATCGTTCCTCATTATTATTAAAATTATTGCTTTTTACACACTTACTTTTTACGCTAGATGTATACCAATATAGCGTGTGTTGTTCCACAAGCACAATAGCTCCTGCTGCTGCTGCGCTTTTCAGACATAAACCCATCCATTTTAGGAGAAGGGAGAATATTATTTAAAAAGTAGTCGTTAATGAATGAGAGGTGATAATGAGCATATTATAATGTTGCTTACAAAATACTCGAATGATGCTGTTATATGGCTACTACTAATAAGCAACAAATTATGGTAAATAGCTCACATATATTCATTTTGCAACAAAGTCATCGACATATAGGTGTATACGTACGCAACACTCTTTGTACCGCGATGGCAGTTGATAGCAAACTAAAAAAACAGTTTGACGATTTTAACACTTTTTCTTGCAATAAAACGCACACTAATAAAGTGCTTCCCACACACATATTGTGTTTGGGGATCAAGGAGTAGTGGAGTAAAATGTAGGGTTTATTCCATAAACACAGTTGGTGTAAATACATAACTCAATACTACTACTCTACCATATTTGTACCACCTCAAATCTAACAACAAACAACATTGAATAATATATCGCACATGCTTTTACCTTTTTGTTCCGTTCTTTTGCAGAATGAATTCTCATATTATGCACCTATGCAACTTTTATGGTAGCCGGTGTCAATGAAATGTTTATGTCTATTAGTCTGAATAAGCAGGAGGCAGAAGATTAGAATAAATGAATTCATATAAATTTTATGAATTGCTTATTGCTTACAATATCAGATTTACTATTCTGTTACCATTAATGCCGTTATACTGCAACTGCATCCATTTTCTTTTTTCCATTCACCCCTCCAACAAGAACAAGAGCTAATATACCTATAATATGATATTACACTTTACAAATTTGCTTTTTGAACAACTCATAATATTTCATTTTGTGTAGCCGCTGATGTTGATATCTATACACACGGGGATGTGGCAACCTGCTGCTATAAGTTTTTAGTTCAGTTAACAATTACCACACGTTGCATTATTACGAAAAGCCTTAAATTAAGATTCCCGTTGTTCCATACATGCATTCATGTATAATATATTGAATATAATATACATTGTAGTTGCACATGCACTCCTACTCAACGTATGGGGATTTTCTAGATTTTATTGCTTTACACACAAACGTATGATGTGCATTTGCATTTTAAACATACTTTCCCCATAATACACCCACCCCCGCCGCACCGCACCACCACCACCGGCAATGAATGCGATGCAATATTTACACAGAGATAAAACAGAGCAGCACTTTAAATGCATTTTATTTTTATGATTATGCAAAAGGGAAGAGAAAGGATGGAGAGAGGAGTATAAAGATGATGATGTAGTCAAGTGGGAAAGCCATGTGTGCTCAATGGATTTATTTCCACAATTACCTTCGTGTTTTTTTTCTCTCTTTGAAACGGTGCTTTGACTATTGTGCATAGTTCAGCTCAACAGAGACTAGTCATTTCATTCATTGTCTCCCATCTTGTTTTATTT
Source organism: Paronellides praefectus (assembly GCA_027744595.1). NCBI lineage: Eukaryota > Metazoa > Arthropoda > Collembola > Entomobryomorpha > Paronellidae > Paronellides > Paronellides praefectus. Next base: position 4,536 of record JAITYZ010003234.1, on the reverse strand, counting down.
CTTCGCTGCCAATGCAATCCCCGCCGATGCAACAGCGACAGCAGGAGTTGTGCAGCAGCAGCAGTGGTTCCTATTTTTCTTTAAGATTTTTATGTATTTAGGTATTATTATTGCATTGTTTCCCTTTTTGATATAGTATGCCTCTGTGTTTCCCATGTTGAATCTAAAATTGGATACATATGTTTTAAATTTTCTATACACTTCCATATATGAGAAAAAGATTTATACAAGGTGGTAAAGAAAGCAGAGTAAAAAATAAAACCGAGCTTGCACCAAAATGAATCTGCCTCTGAAGTAACGTGCACATAAGTCGTAAAAGAAGAAGAAAAAAAGGATTGGTATTTAAGCCCCTTTCTCGGCTTCGTCTCCTTCAATATTTTTTTTAAAATGGGAACAAAAGGGGAGATTCAGAATGAGCAGAGAGATGAAAAAATAGGGGTGAAAGCTGAGTTTTAAGCGAAGAAGAAGAAAAGCAGCTAAAAAATGAAAAAAGGTGACGGGCTTTCAGTCAGTCAGTAATACAATGCACACATCCACGCACAACAACAAGGAAACAAGAAGCGAGGGTCTAAATGAATCGAATAAAGTATGGCTGGATAAGAAAAGGGTGAGTTTTATGTGTTTCAGTTGTTGGTTGGCTGGTGATGTTGATGGTGTTGCTTCTACAACAACTGCTCCTGGCTGACTGCTTTCTCCTTATCGATTCCAACCGCATATCATTACAACCCTGAGGTTACAGGAGGAAAATGACTTGGACTTGTGTAAATATAGATGGTTTGGGTTATAATATTAGGTAATGTAAGCGAGAAAAGAAAAAAAAGTTTATCAAAACTATCCAGCGATCTAAACCTATGTATTAGGTATACTTTTATGAAACTTGTGAGTTGTGTGTATAAAGCACAACGTATTATGCATAGAAATCAACCTGAAATATATAACAAAAAGAAACTGGAATGCTGGTGGTAAATGAGCTTTCTCGAGAATGAAAATGTAGAGAGGGGTGCAAGTGGGTGGTTGGTTGTATGTATGTAGATTACAGAGGGTGTAAAGTAATAAGCAGTCGAAAATAAGAGGATTTTTTTAGTCAGACTGTTTGGTAATTTTTTTGTGTGTGGAAAAGAATGTTTATATTTCACCGGAATTATCGTAGTCATCGCCATCACACAGTGGAGTGAGTATACGTCAACCTGCATTTTGTACATTGAGCATATTAATAACAACAACAACAGCAAAAAGCTGAAAGACCAAACAAACCAACTATCCACCATACTTTTACCACTACCATTCACCATACCATCATCCCCTTTCATTTTTTTACAGCAAAAAGCTGAAAGACCAAACAAACCAACTATCCACCATACTTTTACCACTACCATTCACCATACCATCATCCCCTTTCGTTTTTTGAAGAGCAGGAGAGCACGCACGTAGCGTCCGTCCGTCGTCTTTGGCTGATTTGTTGGGGAAATGCTTTTCCACTTTTACTTTCCTTTTCTTCCACATCCACCATCAAGCAATAATATCAAATCATATGAAGCAGCACACACAACAACAGCCATACAGAAGTATGGATAGACATCCCTTCCTTTTGTGATTTAGCTCAAAAGTGTTGTTCATGCGAAAAAAATGAAGCCGTAGGATTAAATACTATCCACATGCTATGAATTTTAGATGTGTGCATCTCTACGCGGGGGGTTAATTATTGCCTGTTTGAAATTCAGGCATTTTCTTTTTTGTCATCATCTCCCTGTCTTTCTTCTTCCCTTTTCATTTATTTTATAAATATATAGGATTCATTTAGGTATATGGAAAAGGAACAAAATACAATGAATGTAAAATGCAGTACAAAAATATTAAAAGCTTTATCCTTCCTTTAATGTGGGCATATATATACCCGGGGGAAATCTTAAATGCGTTGGTTTCAAAACTGTTTTATTTAGATTGTCTGTCTGCTGGGCTTGATGTTGAATCAATATTCAATATTATAACTAACTAAATATTATATAACTATATAGTAACTTGTCTGGTATGCTTGCTTATCAAATGAGTCGTAATCGAATGGCAAGGGATTTCAGCTCGTGCGAAATTATTTATTTAGCATCTTTGCAAAAAAAATGAAACTCCCGGTGCGTCTTATTTTAATAGGATTCTTTAACAAAATTTCGGTTAGTTTTTTTATTGCTTTTATTTCCCGTCAAATAATGTTGAATGTTAGGTCGTTGTTATATATATACGTTTCGTGCAAATGGCAAAACTTTGATAGAATCGTTTTTTCTATGTTTCTTTTCTTTCTCCCACCTCCGTACTTTTACCACCGCTCTCGTCGACAGAATAATAAACGATGAAGTGATGCTTTTGCTTCATCTCCTCATCGTTATTATTCCTATCCATCTCCTATCGCTTTTTAAAGTGCACACACGGCATACGCACACACGAAGACGACCGCTTTGGTACGCTTGCATGCACAACTTCTCTCTTTCCATTTCTAGTGCAGTGGCATCCGCACCCCTTACCTTCCTTCCATCCATTCCATTTATTTCAACCCAACCATAGCCATAGGGATGGAAATGGATGGTACCAAAGGTTAGGGTTCCAGCAGTTGCTGGGTTGAAAGCGATGTGCTCACCAGAGTGTATAGTGTTTTGTCGGCCATAGTGAATGACTGACGAATCCCTAAAAAAAACTTCAAAATGTAACTTTCCCTTCTGTACTTTAGAAATTTTTTTTTCTTGTGGCAAAAGATAAAACGTTGATGATGGTAGTAGTAGAGGAATGGAAGAGGGAGGGAGGGTAGGGAGAAAGAAGGGATCAAGTTAATGTTATTCCATGAAATAGTTACACACACAACATGCTTAAATGTGAGGTTGATAGATAGTGAATGCTGGAAAAAGGGTGTATGAAAGTTTTTTATTTTTCGACGAATTCTGGTTTGTGCATTAATAAGATACACACTACACACAGGAAATAGCTACATTGTATCCTTTCCCTATCAGTCGCCTACAGCAGTGGGTGGTGGAGGTGGAACAATAACAAACATACCAAATGGATAGATGGGGATAATACTACATACAGACGGTATAAAAGGGGAGAATGAAATTTCCGATAGGAAATTTCGTTGTATAATTTGGAAAAAATCAAATTTCTTCCAGGAATCCAGGTTGTATAATAATTATTGGTATGTATTCATAAATACAAAAAATATGAGATATACATTATGCACTGTGAGCAGAGCAAACTCATTTGTGTGCTTTTAAATAAATCGTGAGACATGAGCTGATAAAATATATTTAGATTCATACTTCATGCCTAAAATATTACTTCACTTTCATTGCACATTGGTACATGATTACATTAAAGAAAGTAATGCGTTGAAATTCATAATTTAAAAACGTATAAATTAGAAGAACGTAATTTGTAATATAATGTAAAAAAGGTTTATGAAAATTATTATTATTTTATAGATTAATGACTATGATTATGTCCTATCCCCATGTCCGTTATTCGTTTCTTGAGAACAGCATCTTCCACTATGGAAAGATGATTATTGAGTGATTCTTCATGTGGCCCATAATTTGTTTGAATCCAACCTCGTAGCAGATTGATATATTTTACTGCGTCAGTTGAAGAAATTCCGTTGGTGGTTGTGTTTGGCATTGACGTTGAAGGGAATCTGTGGCTGCTCAAGTTTCCTGTGGGGCCAGCGTGATGAGAAATAGATTGTATTTGGTTTTGATGATGATGTGATAAATTAGAATTTGTCAACGGTGTGTGCGCAGGTGGTTGACATAATGGTAACGAATGATTTTGCGCCCTGTTCTGAGGATCATTATGCATTTGGGATAGGATTTCGGAAAAGTTAAAGTCAGCGTGGAAGTCATCGTCGTGATTATGATCACTGGATTCAACAGAGTTTACCGTGGTGTTGTTCGTTGTGGATGCGGGTACTTGAAAGGGTTGAGATTGTGGCATTTGTGAATTACTAAAAGTTGAAGGTAGACTAGTATTTGGGCTACTTTTTAATTCCTGTAAAGCGTCCTGTAAATTATTTCTTTTACAGAACACACGAAGCCAGTGTTTTGCGTCATTATTAAATGTAGTCAATCTATATGTTTCTGCAAGTTGAATTGCTTTCTCCATCAAAGTACTACAGTCTACTTTGGCTATTTTTGTGGAATTCTGTTCCAGCCAGTCTTGCAATGCGGAACCAATGACATTGTAAACCTTCCATATTCGCGAATCGCTTGTTTTTGACTTTGGATTGACATATTTGTTCATAATTTCATTTCTACAGCTCCAAATAGTTTGAATTGTTGATGTTGCTACTTTCAACGACTTTGCCACTGTTCCTTGCGTTTCACCATGTTCTATCCTCCTTATAATATTAACTTTATCCTCAATACTAATCGTACGCCTGTGTCGTTTGTTGGGATTTTCGGGAATTTCCATGATTTTTTCAGCTGAAAAATATTCAACAATCAGCCTGTTAAATCCGTGGCTCATCAATCTTCCATTTAACTTACAGTAATTAAATTTACT
>JAITYZ010003233.1:0-12248 GCA_027744595.1 Paronellides praefectus | reverse complement strand
TAAATTTTTATTTTCCCGCCTGACGTCGTCCTCCTCGTCGTCGTATTAGTTTTTGTCAAAGCTGAGAAGACGACGACGAAGGGGATATTGATGTAAAACATTTTCCCCAAAAAACTGAATGTTTTAATGATAAACACATATATACACGGGATATAGATTGGAAACTGGTGAAAAAAAAAGAAAATGTAGATGAAGAGGAAAAAGGAGATAAAATCGATAAATTTTATGTATAAAATGATGTGATTGTGTGTGTTTGTAAAAGGGAGAGAGAGAGAGAGAGAGAAGTTGACTTGTTAAAGTTGTTTAGTATCAGAGAACAGTATACACAACACACCCGCTGGTGCTTTTGCTCCTGTTTTTAGCTTTTTATGCTACTTACACCACCACACATGTTGCCCTGTTTTTCTCTGACTTTGATGCTGTTTATGTTGCTACAACAACGACAACAAAAAATTATAGATATATATATATATTTTTGCTTTTGTTGTGGATACTTTCTCTACAGCAAGGCATGTTGTTGCTCTTGTTGGTTGTTGCTTATATTTACTACTTTGGTGTGTCTGGAATGCTAAATAGGTAGTTGATGGCTTCAACGTGCCTGTTTCCCTCTCTCTCTGTTTGTGTCCCCTGCTTCTATACAAATATGTACTTATTTATAATACGCAAGAAGGTTTATATTTCTTGGATACTCAGTTGTCGATACGAGAAGTTAGCTTGTACCAAGATTTAAAACTGAAGTTGTTATGTCGTTTATTATTATTGCTTCATTGGCTCAGTTCAATGAAAGACGACGACATGAAGAAGAAGAAGAAGGCTGGCTTGTTCGGTTTTTTGAATGTTGAATAACCTATATTATATGTACATTAGGTGGGTATACATATATACCATTTAATCCTTTTCTCCCAGTTTGGCTTCTTCTTCTTCTTGTCATTTCTTTCATCCTCGAATCTATCTCCCTGTCTTCTTCACCGTCGTCGTCGTCCTCGTCCAAAGACTTTTTCTCATTGAAAATGCAAAGTATAATTTGTGCCTGTTGTGTTGTGGAGCAGTGTACACACAGTATACATACATACATCTACATATATACACGCACCTTCTCACATGCTTTTATATATTTTGTACAAGCAAAAGTGTTCTACTTTCACTTGTGACAACTCTTTGCGCTCCTGCTTCAATTCAACAACAACAAAAAAAAACATGGGGAGATATACGTCGTATACAAGTTTTGTGTGTAGTGGAGTAACAAGAGAAAAGGCTCTCTCTTTTCATTCGATCCATCTTGTATTATTGATGAGCCCTTCCCTGCAGAAGCACTACTACTCCTCCAAAAATTGCCACAGAGAAAGAAAGAGAGAGAGAGAGAGAGAGGAGCATGGAGGATGCCAACTGATTTTCAATCGATCATATTCATTTCTTTGCTTGCTAATTACGAAAGACTCACTCTCCCTCCCTTTCCCTGTCTATCTAACTATCCACCTATCTCTCTATCTATCCATCTATCTATATATCTTCTTCATCTGAGTTTTGTAATGCGCTTTATTGTTGTGGAACACACACGTACCACCATATCCACACTCCATAATGCAGATATATAAAATCCATGATGATTCATATAATAGATTATTATGTGATAGGTGCAAAAGTCCCATGCTTTTACAATGCTGTCGACATCATCATCATCACATCTTCACAGTGATAATCATCAGTGAGAATGCATATATGATTTTGATGCGGCATGCGCACCAAAATCCCACCAACAAAGTCAAATATGATTATATAAAAAAAGGATTAGAAAAAAATATATATTTCACGCAAAAAGGTTTTCCCTTTCTAAAATGCATAGGTATACAAATAGCTAATAATGAAATAAATAAAAGTGTACAATCCACTCTTTTCCCCCGGTTTGCAGATGCAGAGAAAGAGAGGGGAAAAGGTGAGCAAACATTGCGGATATGTTGATCGTCATTCATTTTCTATTAACTAAATTATATGATTATGTTGATGATTGAATAAAAAAAAGGCGAACAGCAGAGATTTTCACATGAGCAAATGTTGAAGCATGTGTCCACAATGCTCAAGGATGTGGAAACAATTGCAAATATTTACATGTACCCAGTAATCTTGTAGCTCTGTAATAATAGCACAGAACTGACTCAATGAGCACAATACTACAAAACAAATATACTTTGCTACACACAGGCGTAAAAATACAGATAAAAAATTAATAAATATAGCTCATGTGGTTGATATTCATTTTGAAAGAGTCAATGACATGCATCCATCTCCTATTCATCTGCATACCTACTTGGTTGCTAATTGTAAAAAAAATATATGAAGTTCATTCACAAAAATAAATGTGCTAAAAATAGTAAAAGAGTAATAATTTTAGTGACAGGGATTCAAGAGCAAGACGACGTATTCATCACACAGCGTATAGTGCTTTACACATCACCCAAAAAATAAAAAAAGGAAATCACGTGTGCAATGACATGGATGAGTTGGAATATTGGAGATATAAAAAATATAGGATACAATTTGAAAGTTTATGTTGATGCGTGGGTGAAGTGAGAATGAGTGGTGATGATGGCAGTGTAGACTGGTGAAAAGTTGTAGAAAGGAAGCTTGAGAGAGAGAGAGAGAGAAAGAGAGAGAGAGAGAAAGTGAAGCTTAGTAAAAGTGAGAAACTTTTTTTGGGGGGACTCATCTAAACCACCCATTTATCTATCCATCTATCTATCTATATCTATCTATCCATTTGCTTCCAATTATTGATTATTTCTTGCTTTCAATTCAAACAAAAACGAGAGGGGGGGGGAGGAGAAAGTGTGGATGAATGTACATCTATATATTTTGCATGTTCCAGGGAGTAAGTTGACTCACGCTCTTTCCTTTTTATGTAAATACACAAACTTGGCTTTCCTATGTGTACCCATTTGACTGTATAGCAATCCATGTTCAAATCCTGTTTTTTCCCCATGCCCTTCTTTTCCACCATTCACCTCTCTAAACTCCAAATCTAGTGTGTATGTGTGTGTGTCTACATGTTTAAAGTTAGCATCACAGAGTTATATTTTTTAATGAGCACAACAACAAGTAAAAGGAATAGGAAGAAATCCAGTAAAAAAAATTTGTGTTTTGAATATTACATACTTATTTATGTTTGGAATATATTATAATACAAATATGTTTGTATGTAGCAAAATGAGTAGCTATAAAGTTTATACAAATAGCTATCGATTCTATTTTATTTTATTTTCCCCCAAAATACACAGACACACAAAGGACATTGATTAACTTACTACATTACTTGATTTTATCACCATTCTCTCTCTCTCTACCCACAATACAGAAAAAGAGATTTGGATGAAAATATGTGCTCAAGCACACAGTAATAATAAAAATACCGCTTTTATCCATTTAGTATATATAATGTATAACAAGAGCACATTATAATACATCTACATATATAATATATTTTACTTTGATGACCATGATGATGATATTCCAATGGGCATAGTTTTTAATCCTGTTTTTGTTTGAGTGAATGAATGAGTCAAAGTAAAAAGAGGAGACTGGTTCACACACAACATATTGCTCTCTTCTGTCTGCTAAAAACAAAGTAAAACAACACAACACAAAAAGCGTTTTTATATATATATATATACTTGTCTGTGTGTGCTCTTGTCTTGTCCAATAGTAGAAAATGCAAAGCAGTTGCCCCTTTTCACTCACCCATTCTCTTTAGTGCTCCCTTTTTCTCTTTGGCTACTACTCCTACTGCTGTTGCTGCAGTAGAAGAGCAGCAGCAGCAGCAGTCAGCAGCTCGTTGTTGTAGTAGCTCCTCATCTTTTTTCCCCTTCATCTCCAATTGTCACTCGTAATTATCATGTGGATCGATAATATTGCTTCCATCTCCGCCGATATCACCAATAAATATTACGAACGAACGAACGATGAACGAGCCTTGTAGCCAACATAAAAAATAAAACATCAACCAACCAATATTATTTAGTATGGAGTATGAATGTACTACTATGATTTTCATGGGAATAACACACACTGTTAAATATTAGCATGCCTGCCATATTCCATCTCTGTCTGTCTCTCATTTTCACTCTCGCTCTCGCTCTCTCTCTCTCTCTTCCCGGCTTTCTATAATTCACTTCACCGATTCAATTACCTTTTTCCTAAATATATTTCTACTTTGTCGATGTGGATTACACTCTGCCCTTTTCATTTCCTATAGAGAAAAATCAATCATTTAAATACAACAGGGTATAGTAAAGACAACATCAAAACTATATTATCTGCTGGAGATCTAAAAATGGCTTTCAATTTCCTCATTTATATTGTATATAATATGTATATTATAATATACCTATGCATGTATATACAACACCTATGTATTATTAAATGTTTCTACAATACCGGTGGCAATTTTTTTAGTACGTGTCATACTGGTATATGTTTTTGTTACACCACACCTTTCTGTTTGTTTTTGAATAGCACAGTATTTTAATGTAACGCTGAGCATTACTCCACCAAAGCGCACATTTCTTGGACAATGTGTCATAATGTGTATCCATTTGTAAAAGTATGTCACTTTTGTGTGTTGTGGATGACAATAGAGCGAGAGAGCGTATCTTTCCTTTTATTTTTGCACGTTGAATGAATGGATGCAGATGCAAAAAAAAGATTGGAGTTTTTTTGCTTCTTCCGTAACTTTATTGTCGCTCCCTTTTCATTTTTTTTAATCATCAATATCATTAGAGTCATATGTCATTTTGGCTGATAACTATAGACTAATTGATATTAGGTAATGCTATGAGTAGTTAGCTTTAACAAACGAAAACGGAAGTTGCATCATTCCTTTTTTAAGATTTAAAGCTAATTTAATTGTACATCCTTTCTATATTTTTTTTACTTAAAAATTGCAAATATTTCTCTTATTTTTCTTTCAGCTGAGCCGCAACAACAGCAACAACAACTTAAGTACTGAGAACCAAGGAGAATTATTTGAAATTCCAAATTGAAATTACTCGTGTTTAATTTGAAAGATGAGGATGGGAATTTAGGCCACGTGGAATGTAAGTAGTGTGCCTTTTTTTTAAACAACTTTTTTAACATAGCATTTGGTAGCTTAAAGCTAAAGAGTGACAAAATCTTTTATTTATCAAGATGACAAGGCAAACTTTCAATAATTCATTTTCATCAGTGCAAAAATACTATAGCTTCATGTGAAAAAAACGATAGATATATTAGCACAACAGCACCCACTCTAATAATAAGTACATCATATCCTCATCACCTGAATTATAATCAAGGCATCAAGGTGTGGATGCTTTTTTCATGGCAGAAACTTCTTACAACGGCGGGTTTTTTTGCTGAAAGGAAAATAAAAACATAGAAATAACGACAGCAAAGCAAGCAAAAAATAGGGAAGATCGATCTCTCTTCTATTATTATTCTATTATAGTTATGATGACAGGATTCATATGGTTATTATGGTGGTGGTTTTGGCGGTAGTGCGGTGATATGTCATTTGATGCCCTTTGCCAGTTTCATCTTTCCAATACATCGATGATATCAACGTACAAAAAAAATAACGATAGAAATAAAACACCACACCATATAATAATAATAATATATGGTTCGATACAAAAAAGCATGTAGCTTGAACAGGAAGTAATATACATACATGTTATACATCATTTTCACTCTTTTTATTCTTCTCACTTCCCAGCGATATCTTTATTTTGGCTTATGATGATCATCATGGGGATGATAATGTTTGCTATGCTGTTATGTGTATATCTGTGTGTCTTGTCATTTATTTACAAAAAAAACTACAACGACAGCATCTACTTTTCCCAGTCGCATCGCTTCATGTTATGAATCTACTTTTTTCCCTTCCTCTCTGCTGCAAACAGTCACCATTCACCATCGTCATCATCTCGGATAATAATCACCGTCCTTCTTGTCATCCTTTTTTTCAAGGAATGCGATATATTTTTTTTTCCTGGGATTTGTACATCTATTTTTTGTCGGTATTTTGTGGGAAAAGAAGAGAAATAAAAAGGTTACTTTCCAGTCCACTAGAGTATAATATGAGTATTGAGAGGAATCCGTGTGGATATAAGCATTAGTTAACCTGCAAAAATATAGACTCGCCACGACACATGCTTTTGTGTTTTTTTTGTTGTTCCAGGTACAAAGTAGAGATACACACAGGCTTTATCGAAAAATAAGGAAGAAAAGCGAAAAAGAAAGTGTCGACGCGCCTTGTTCGTTTTTTCTTTCTGTTTTTTTCTTGGGACGAATCTGTTGCTGCTTGTTTGGCTGTGGGAACTTGTTTGCTGCATGCGACTTTTTTGTGTAGGTAGTAAACACGGCATTCCGTTATTTGCTGTTGCTGCTACTGCTGCTGCTGCAGAGGAAAAAAACAGGTTTTTTTCATATGAGTCTACCGAGAAAAAAAGGAGGAAAAACAAACTGTGGCTTCTGCCCCTTCTTCATAAATAATAAACCATAATTCTGCTAAAAATATTTATAAAGGAATGGCAATATACAGAAACTTTTCTAAAATGGCATGTTTTTCGGATTTTCTTTATCATTGTCTCTTTAGATTTGATGAATTGCAAGTAATTATTACATTACACATACATTTTATAATGAAAAGGCTATTTCAGCTTTTGTTGACACTGACTATCACCACATCGACCGCCGTTTAATAAAGACAATCTAATGTAGCTTTAAAATCCCTCTGCGTTTAGGAGTGATAGCCATCAATATATCGATAATTTTTGTAAAGGTGTCAGGAAGAACCGCAACCGATAAAAGAAGGATGTCAAAATAAAAGTAAAGTTAGCTAATAGTATTTTGAAATAAATGGATTAATTAGCATTTAGACTTTGTTCCCTCCTCCTGCCTACTTCATGGAGTACGTTTATGAATTCAAGTAACACTTTCGAATGAAGTGCTACGAGATGTAATTTTAGCGTGAAAAACAGATCCCCTTCACCTCAGGGAGGTTGCGTATTTTACCTGGTTTTCCAACTCGTCCGGACTAATTTTTAAAGGTTCAATGAACAAAAACAAATTTCAGCCGACGATAGACATGGTACAATGCTAAAAAAATCATACACTCTCATCTGACAAATGTACTTACTTGAGTTCTTCCTTTCAATTGTTCTTTCATTTTGCTTCCAAGTAAATACACGAGTAAGTAGTCTATTTACACCCACACCCAACCAAGCGTAGTTCAATGTTCTTCCTTTTATTCTCTGCTGATGATGATGACAGTGTTGTTGGTATTGTAGCTTTGTTGACTGAGAGATAAAGATTTTTGTACATTGAACTCCTCCTCCGCTCTGCTTTTTCATACTCTTTTATTGTTATCCTGATCAGAATTGCTAAGACGTTCTCTCAGCCTTCTCAGTAGTTGCATTTTATTTTCACCAGCAATCTTGTACTTTTGATGGGTATGTCAATAAAAGTGTTAGAAAAAAAGAGCGAGTGTGGCTTAGACAAAAAATAAATTTAATGCTAAAAAAAGTGCGTGGGAACGTTTTATACCTACTTCCACATCTTCATCATGTTGTAATAAGTATGTATGCCTATCTATGCCAAGTAGAAAAATCAGTTGTGAGCATTCTATTTAATACTTAGTACCCGGGATCCCTTTCACCGGAGAGAAAAAAAAGAGAAAAGAAATTTTTACTTGAAGAAAACATAATGCTGATGATGGCGTAGACATGACGTTGTTTGAGTTGAAAAGGATAAAAGACAGGCTCGTTTGGCTGAATCAACAAAGCTTGTAAAGAGGCCACTTGTGCTGCGTAGAGAGGCACATGAGAGAATTTTTTTTATTATCCAGAGATCTTGACGGAGAAGAGCAAGAGGAAACCAATAAAAAAATATTGTGATTCGAATAGCCTTCTTCTCTTTTTTTTCTTTTCTTTAAAAAAAAATCCTTTAACTCCTATTTGTCTGCTCCTTCATGTCTTTTTAGTGAGTGGTCGAAATGTGGTCATAAAAAAAGTCTCAAAAGCTCTTGTGACATGGTCTTTTGCTCTTTTGAATTCCTCAAACAAATTATCTACAAAAAATCCTTGTAAGATGATTTGTGGGGATAATTTTTGGAAAATTGAAATGTAATTATGACTATTTTTTTTACATCTTTCCATCATCTATCATCATTCTATTTTAGTATCATTTTTTAATACTTTTTTTTTTTCATTTGATGTAATCAATTTAGGATCATTATCATGGCCAACCTTGCTGAATAAATATTTTAAGACTTTAAGTAGAATTTTACTGTGGCTTGTTAAAAAATCACGTGGAGAGATGAATATCATTCAATTTAGTACAGGAATATTTGATGAAAATGTTTCATCCTCCTTTATTTTTTGGTTTTTTATTTCTGCCAAGCAAATTTTGTTAACGAACCGATATAGAAAAAAATGTATTTGAGGTTACATGAATGAATTTGGCGCACACAAAATTCTCGATAAAATTGGAATACAATAATAACAATAATAAAGAGAAAGCGAATTGCTCATCTTGATCATCATCATCATCGATAGAAAATCAACCAGCCTTGTTAAACCTTGTGTGCAATTTACAGAGAAAAAAAATAATTTGTGATACAGAGAAACTGTTGCAGCATTGCATGTTATATACGTCTTTTTGTATACATTATCCAAGCGACATTATCATAACATGTTATGCTTCTTGTATTATTTCCAGCAAGACATTCTGCAAAGCAAATTTTATGTTTTGGAATGTGTGTTTTCCCCATTTTTGGAATCGTTTGATGTGTTTAGCTATGCAATAGAAATGGTAGTAGTTTCACTCTTTTCTTCTCCAACATCCAACACACAGTTTTCCCATCATCATACCGCTTTGAGCTACTTTACTTATGTACACACATCCCAGATAAAATCAGTATTTTTTATTTGGTCGGCTGTCAAAGTAGGAACAGTAAACAGAGGGGAATTCGGTGGAATGCACAACAAAAATGGCATGTCTGACATTTAAGCATTAGCAATAAGCATGCATGTATTTTCGACTAGTATTTATACAGATTTTTGTGTATATAATTTATATAGCATGTATGGTGGATGAAACCTTCGCTTCACTCCACTTACTCCATTAGCAAAAGTTTGTTGCTCATTGACAAAGTGTGTATAGCGGGATGAAGGAGAGAGAGAGAGAGCCATGTACCCTGTCGATACTCTGGGAACATACTGAGAAATCATGTACAAGTCAGTCAGTTTGATTGGTTCTGTGGAGAAAAGTATCGATAGGCATCAGAAGAAGATGATGATGTTGATGACGAAGGAGAAGAGAAGCATGGGAATTTATCTGTTTTTTTGGTGAGAGAGATGGACGGATAGAGCGGAAGACGACAAGAATAAGAAGAGGCATTAGCATTTCTAGCAAACGCATAACAGAGAGAAAAAGCATGCTAAATATATGAGCATGCATGGGAGGAAAAGAGAGAAAAAAGTGGTTTTCCTTTATGGAGAAATTGGAGGAGCAGCAGTAGTAACAGCGGCAGTAATAGTAGTAGTTGTAGTAGTGGAGGAGGAGGAGGAGGAGGAAGAAAATGACTAAGAGCTGAATTTGTGAGCTGAGTTGAGCTTCACAAGAAGAAATAATTCAGATGACTGCTATAAATATATATATATATATATTTATATAGATAAAATATAAATGTATATATAGATGGATGAATGGATGGATGGAGGAAAGAAAAGGAATAGCTTGGCTGATTTTGATGGTGAAGTATTAGCTGTGTAGTAAATGGCATGGCAGAAGAGCAGGAGAAAAAAAGCAGCGGAGCAGAGCAAAGTATTGAATCAGCAACAGCAGAAGCAGCAACTAAAACTCTTCAACGACTCCTGCCAACTTTTATGTATAATATGTCTCAAATGGAAGCAGAAGAGAGAGAGAGAGAGAGAGAGAGTTTGAAGAGTAAAAAGAGAGCTTTGAGTAGATGTATTATTAGGTTGTTGGTTGCTTTGCTTTGCTTTTCCCATTGCTGCTTTGCTCTGCTCTCTCTCGCTCTAAAAAAAGAGCCACAGACTTGCGCGATTGATTGGTATCGGCAATCAATAGTATTCAGCGTATTATTGATTAGTTTGAGATGAGGAGAAATGGAGAGAGAGAGAGTTATCACAGAGACAGCAGGAGAAAATGCGCCCTCTCTCTCTCTCTTTCACACAGACATAAAAATGGTGTACACATAAAGTAAAAGTTATATATACAACGGGTCTATAAGTACTCCGGCGTCAGATTCGCACTGACTGATCGTCAAGACCAACAAAGAAGAGGAGAAGAGAGAGAGAGAGAGAGAGAGAGAGAGACCCTGTTTATTTTACAACTCTTCTGGCTTTTCACTTGCTTTCTTCCTCCGGCGGAGTTGCACTCGTGGTGATGGCGGCTGACGGTCCCTCTACTACCGTTCTTCCACTACTCATTCAACAGAAAGAGGAACACATTCCAAACCCAATCCACGTTGTTCTCCGTACCAACAACTTACAACAACACACAAAAAAGAAAACATTACGAGCATATTATTTTTATTATTATTACGATAGTTTATACTTTCATTCTTTTCTGCTTGAGGGAAAATAAATATTGGACAGGGAGGAAAGCAACAGTAGAATATTTACTATATTTTTTTCAAATTTAAACACAAAAAAATCAACAAAATTTAAAAAAATTCAATCCATTTTTAATCTTATCTTTAAAAAAAACTTTCCACTCCTCTCTATTAACTGTACAAAAACAAAAGGAAACATTTCACACGTCCAAATTAAAAAAGTAAATATATTTTTTGAAAAGCAATAATAATAATAATAATAATTAATACACACGTTTCTAGAATTCATACATAAATCGAAAGACACACACACGACATATAATATTACGTACATCATCTACTTGACTAGACACTCTCACAGTTTATTAACAAGAAACCCGTCCGCCTTACACGTACACACCTACATATAAACATATTTTTATTCTCTGAAAGATCTCTAATCCGTAACAAGAAGCATTTCCTTGTCTTCTCCTCTTTCTTTTGCCCACGCCACAAAAGAAAATATTACAGTTCAAGTAAGTCTACCATAATCATAACCGTAAACATCATCGTCATCATCCCACCGTCGTTTAGTATCAATAACAATACAGTTATCGCCACAACACGTTTTTACCCCCAAAAAAAATATATACATACGTAGAAGCAACAGCACAACCACCGGCCAAAATGCGTATGATACAAAAAAAAGAAGGTAAAAAAGGTACCTGAGCAAGACGGGGAAAAAACACAACGTGTGAAAAGTAGAAACAGCCACCTGCTGCATACACACTCCTTGTAGACCATCATCATCGTCATCATCATCAATAACAACATTCTCTCTTCTTCTTCTTCTTTTTTTCCTCTATTTTTTCCCCGTCAAATATGTATACATATGTGCAACAAAGTATAAAAAAAAACGCAAGAGTGCATATACATACGATAGAGAGAGATATATATTTTTTCTATTATGTAACCGCGTCAGTGGGATTGCAACAGTGTGCAGCTGAGTTGAGTTAAAGTTGTTGAGTGAGTGCGAGAAAGATGCTTGTTGTACACTCCTGCTGCTATGTAGGAGTACCTTAAAGAGAAAAGAAAAAAAAGCAAGGAAAATGTTTTTTTTTTCATACAAAAGAAAAAAAAATGTGGAGAGAACATAACATCGGACTGGAATTGCAACAGAGAGCAAGCAAAGCAAGCAGGCACATGATATAGCGAATAAATAAAAAAAAGAAGGGGAGAAAAAAAAATATAGGCTGCTGCTGCTCCTTTTTTTCTCCTCTTTTCCATGAGGAGAAGAAGCACATGGGTTGCTGGTGAAAAAAAAATTGGGAATATATGGTGAAGTGAGCAAAAGTGAAGAATAAAGAAAGAGACATGCACACACACACGCAGTTTGACCAAGACCAGGCCAGACCAGGCCGCAGACTAAAAGTGAACTGAGTGCTTTCTGCTTGGGATGTGCGTCTTGTTACTCCGACTCTTGTTCGCTTGCAAACACGTACTGCCACTATGCCACTATGACTCCACTACGTTTTGCTGAAAAGGGAAAGAGAGTGGGTAAAAGTGGATGATGATGTGTGTTGGTGTTTGGTTTGGCTGGTTGGTGCAGTACTACAAGCAGTGGTGTTGGTGTAGTGGTAAAGGAGCAGCAGCTGGAATA
>JAITYZ010003232.1:0-17845 GCA_027744595.1 Paronellides praefectus | reverse complement strand
ATATGCCGTTCAAGGAAAATGAATACGCAAGAGTGCAGAGGGGACATGCATGTACATAACAAGATATGATTGGTGTCGATGGTGATGATGATAGCGAGAAGCAGTTGAAACACCCTCATAATAATACAGGTTACCAGTGTTCAAAGGTAGCGAAAGACAAGATTCATCTTCACCCAACACATTCGATAAAATCCCTCTGATTTTTTGGTATGTCAGTTGAGTGGTAGAGAGGTTGACATAAACCCAGACCGACACCGACCGCTTGTCCGCACAAAAAAGGAATCAAAAAATAGACCAGCATCACTGCAGCTACTTGGGACTCCCAAGTTGGGAGTATTGGAGTAAGGGCATGCAACATAAAATAATGCACATATGCTTTGTACAGATAAAGACAGTGTACACAGTCTATACATTCTATAGATGCAAACCAGGCTAACCACATGGGACTTTATATTATTATTACTATTATGTGTACTCCATATATATATATATATATATGTATTATGTATAGGCGTGATGACCTTCACTTCCCCCCAAGTTGTTAATCCAAAAAAATATAAACGAGGAAATCGTTTACTATCCTCCACGCCCGAACTTTCATTTTTTTTTCTCGGGCGTTTTTATATACATTTATTATATTACACTTTCCCTTGGCGCCCTTCATGCCTTCAATGCGGCACACACACTGCATTGCACAAAAACCAATCATCTTAAATTTAGTAGGTCGCCAAAAATTAAAGTAGTTTTAAATTATGCTATATATTATAATATATGGTTAAACAACAGCTGATGCAAACAACGTATTTATATTATTGTGTGTATGTTGAATAGTAATAAAATAAACCAAATTAAGTTTTTATAGTGATTTAAAATAAGATTGCCTCAAGGTGTGGTATACTCTGTCACAAGATATTTATGTGTGCTTAAATCATCTTCTGGTTTTTTATGATACCTCAAGGGTCGAAATAAAAGTTTGCTGTCACTTATTATTATTCTCATATTATTATTTTTATTCTTTTTATCATTCTTGATGTAAACGTGCCTTTTGATTCCTTCTTTTCATTTGAACACTTTCTCAATTTGACTTTGATGAAAACTAATACCCATAACAATAATAATATTAGTGGAAATAAAAAAACTTATTTTCACTGCGTGATTGTTCTTTATGAAATTAGGATAAGACAATAATAATATAATATTATATGGATGGGGCGAGACAATTGGAAGTAAAAAAACTGATGATGAGAAAGAGCATCAATAAACGTCCGTGAGTAGTTTTTGATGTAATAGTGGAATTCCATGTTCAAGAAATTGTGCATCCGCCAACTCACTCAAGCAGATTGAATAAACACAGAGAAGAGGAAGCTATTTCATGGCTATCTTCGTTCAGAAACTTTTTTCTTCTTTTTTTACTCGTTTGCTTTCATTGTTTTTATTTTTTTTCTCTCTCCTGCCCATCCGCACGTAGAAAGTCTTTTTTTTCCTTCTTATCTGTCATTCTCATTGCTCTTATGTGTATACCTATGCAAGGACTTGGACTCGGCATACCATTTCTTCACACAGCTAATTTACCTTTAAAAGAAGAAGAAAGAAAGGGGCAGTAACAACGGTAAGCAAAGAATGAATGATATTTGCTAAGCACGCCACTACCACATCCTAATAGCATTTAAGCAGTGAGTAATAACCGACAAAGCGGCACAAGAAAAAAACATCCTACTCTTTTTTTTTAAGTTCCAGTTATCGTCTCTGCTCTTTGCCTGTCATCTAGTGTGTAGTGTGAATTGGACCACAATGTTAAGTTAAGGTACTACACAATACACAATACCATAACCACATATTATCTTATTATTGTCTATAGCCATTCTCCTATCTCTCTCTACTCACCAACACTTTAACAGCATACTTACCTGCATCACAAAAAAAAACTCATCCTTCCTTACTCAGAATGTATATTTATACCTATATTAAATATATATAAATAGGCGTGCACTTTATACAACTTTCATGAGTGAAGAATCTCTCAAACTTTGTGTAAAAGCAAATATCTCAAACTGAGAACAGATAAATCGTACTTTATGTTTTGAAGGACCATAATAAATAAATAAAGTGTGAGAATATTTTTTTATGCTTTTAAAATATACGAACCATACAGTCTCATTCAGATACTAGTGTGCTGTGAAAGAGAGAGAAGAAGATTATCTTGATAATCTTGGCAATAAAAATGAATTTTATTACTCAAGGCGGAAATCGTTGAAATGTCATTGCCAACTATCTTTCTCTCTTTTTGTGTAATGAAAATTGATGATTGTTATTATAGAGATTATTATATAGAGTGGTCGGTTGCGGCTATTGCTTCCTTTAGTATTATTATGATCTATGCACGCAAAATTAATACACAACAGCTACTTTGCTCATTTAGGTATGCTCGTGTGCAAATAATGGGAAATGGATTTTAACAGGGAGCAAACTAATTTCCTACCTGGTTTCCTTCGACAACATTTTCATTTTCGACAAAAATTACGAATATTTCACTTTACAGATTAATAGAACAAGGGGACAATTGGCTGAGGACAAAGGCAGGGCAACAATAATAATGGGATTATGAAGTGCAGGAAAAGAGTGAATATAATGATTTGGTTCAGTTGGTCTTATTTCATTAACGCTTCCAACAATGGTTACATGCAAGTAAATTTTGTATTTTCAGTTATTCATTTGGGAAAGGTGTCCTTCCACCCTTCCTCATTATATAATAAGTTTTGTATAACTATTTTAATTATCATATTACGTTCGAATCATAATCCGAAAGTTACACAATTTAATAATGTAAATTGCATGGTGTATGATACCAAATGAAATACATGCATACATGCGTATCATGCATGCATCTACTATTGGAAATGGGCGTATGAACGTGAGTGTTTGACTACAGGTGACATTGCTAATTTGTCTTCCTTCTTTTTTCATCTTTTTGAGCTCTTTCATCTCTTTTTTTTGGCTCAGTAGCCGCATTATTATTATGCTATTATATGACGTGTCGTGCAAAGATGCATGTTATTTTATCTCTCTTTGCTATAATAATAGGCTTGTATGCATGTGTGCTTTGCCACGCGGCGTAAACTTTGAGCGCAAGAGAGCGTATGATGAAACTTATGCTTTCTGACTTTCAGATTCTCAAATAGAGGAAGGAAAGAGGGGGTAGGATGAAAGCTTTCCCATGTTTAAAAATAGGTATGTAGTAAATGGTAAAAAAATCTAATTTTCTTTCCAAGATGACTTTTGACGAGCTGCTTTCCCAGAAATTACATTGGGAATGAAAATCCGTGAGAAAGATCAAGGACTCTGTAGAGTAGTACAAAAAATGTCGGTAGCTCAGCTTTTGAAGTCGAAAACTCTGCCAGATCAGGGTCGTTGTATAATATACGAATGTATGGTCATCAAAAATTAGGAATTGTATAATGTATTATAATTTGAATCCCTGTATGCATCGTTACCCCGGCTAATGAGAAAATTATAAAATCTCGACAAATAATTGGAAGATAGTCAAATGAGCAGGAAGTTAGTTTTTAAGATGTATTCAAGGGAGATGGAGAAACAGCACACAAAAGTATCACCCAAGCAGAACTTTGATATTTCACATTTCGCTTCGCTTGTGATGGCGATGAGGCCATGCTTTTTTTATACAAGGCTGTCTCAAACCGTTACACTGACATGTGGAACGTGGACTGTGTGTGTAGTGTAGTGCTGATGATGAAAACTCCACAAGCGTAAAAAAAACTCGGAAGTGGATAGACCAATTTACTTGGCTCGAATTTATGAAATAAGTACCTCAGGACACGAGGTTTACAAGTCTCCCTAATTTTGAGGGAAATTAGTTCATCCTCAGGGATTGGGGCGCGGTAAGACCTTTTCAATTCTGTTATCCCAAACACGTATAAATATATGTATATATAGCTAATGATAGCTTATTTGAAAGCTTATAAAGTTGGGCATGTCTTTAAATATTTTTTTAAATCAAAAACGTTTCAAGCTGAGATAAGGACTCATTTTCTTTTGTTATTTAGACCGTAGATACATCAAAATGGCTCTGGACTGAAACGTGAGAAACTTTCTTCTACCTTACACTAGCGCCATGTTAGAGAAACAAAATCGTGTTTTCCATCACAATGTTTAATTTACTTTCTGATAAACTTCTAGTTTTTCATTATTTTGCTAAATAATTAAAGTGCGTGGATGCAAATTTAAAAACAAACAAACATACGAATGCAGTTTTAAATTAACGCTTCCACGACAACTCCAAGAGCAAAATTTGTTGTTATTGGACGTAATGTTTGTGAACATGAGGTTTTATTTCTACAAAAGTCAGATGAGACACATCACATGACCATACAGTTCAAGCACTACAATTAAGTTTCACCAGTTCTCTCGTTTGACTCAAGTGGCTAAAACATAGTGGTCGTTGTTTCTGGTGTTGCATGAGGAGAAGGCCAACGGGGGAAATGGACATAACTGACAGCAATTTCATATCCGTATCTTGTTATTGTCAAAATAGCGTGTTTCAACAAGTGCCTAAATCCTATGTTAAATAGTCTCCACAGTCATATAAATGACATTCAAGCTACAAAAAGTCATTTCCGGAATTCAAAAAGGGGAAGCGGAGATTAGACAAGTTCATTCTCTCTCTCTCTCTCTCTCTCTCTCTCTCTCTCTCTCTCTGCCTATCGTCTAATTCCCTCATCTTGTTGTATAGCAAAATACACTCATGTAACATGGTAAATCCATGGCCCATAGACCGGAAATAAAGGTAAAATGTTCAATAAATTCTCAAAATTGAATGTAATTTTCCAATTCAACTTCAAATTAGATTGCAACTTAATATTCCTCCTGCGGTTCATGATGATTTCATTTATCACGATTTTGATTGAGTCGGATAAATCCGGAAGCGTAATTTGAAAATGCAAATGAAGTTAGACTGGGTTACTACCATGCATAGTGAGATAAGGGAAACATGAGACAAGTCAAGTTTTATAAAATATAAAACACTTGTTGACATTTGATTTCATTGTCAACAGGATTATATCCTGGCAGACTGTTCACCGTCATCACATTCTCAGAGGAGGAATAACACTGGGTGAGGATTCTACTACTATTCTACTTTTGTAAAGATAATCCTTTCCTTTAGCCTTGTCATAACACTCTACAGAATTGCCCATAGGAAGAAGCTGTAGTAGACATACTAGTGAGCAGAGTAGTATGGATTACCTAGTACGACTTAAGTGATCTGACGACAACTGTTAAGCCCGTACTAGAGAGATACCAAACTTGCATGAAAGCCACGCTGACGTCATTCATTCCCAAAGGACTTCAAAAAATAGATCTCTGAGCAATAGACATGTGAGGATTTGAAGAGAAAAATGAGAATGGCTTGTAATTGGATCGGTGGAACTTTATAAACCCTTACAACTCAAATGATTCAATATTTGAAATTGAAAATACACCTTGTAATTACGAAACAATAAAGAAATGGAATCTGGATTGTGTAGACTGTTGAATACTTAGACAATATTTTATGCGGTTTTATTGACATACTAGTGAGCAGAGTAGTATGGATTACCTAGTACGACTTAAGTGATCTGGCGACAACTGTTAAGCCCGTACTAGAGAGATACCAAACTTGCATGAAAGCCACGCTGACGTCATTCATTCCCAAAGGACTTCAAAAAATAGACATGTGAGGATTTGAAGAGAAAAATGAGAATGTCTTGTCATTGGATCGGTGAAACTTTATAAACCCTTACAACTAAAATGATTCAATATTTGAAATTGAAAATACACCTTGTAATTACGAAACAATATAGAAATGGAAATGTGGAATTGTGTAGACTGTTGAATACTTACACAATATCATTCGGTTTTAATTTGAAACAAGTATAACATTCTTATCATAAAACATTTTATATCCATTGCTACTGTGTGTGTTCCATGTCTACACTCCACACTAATTGCATTGACTTCAGCAATTACGTTGTTCATATTGCTTATTTATATCACACAAATAAGAAATGTGTACAACAATAACATTTCCTTTTTTTCATCTTCTTCCTTCATTTCTCAATGAGAAATTCTCATACATCCATAAAGACGAATCAAGGAAAAGCAGAACGGACAAAATTTTATTTCCCGGTGTAATATTTTTTTATTGCTGTTTTGCTCTCCTACGAAATTGGTTTGGCTTGAAATGACAAAAAAAAATACTAAAAGGATATAAAAATACCTCCATTCTTTCCTGCTCCTAGTCGCACAGAGAATGGCATCAGTGCCATATCACGAAAGTGTAGTAGTAACTTGCGAATTTGTAAAACAAGAGAAATGCAAGTTTTTATTCTATTCCAAATGTAGTCGACCACACACACACACACACGACACACACTACTTACATAAATACATATGTACGTACACAAGTTTGTTTGTCCGGATTTTCTTGTTTTAAACTTTTTCCTCTCTATATTTTTTACCCGCATCCGAATACAAACAATAATTCCATATGAACAACAGAGAAGCAACAAAAAAAATGAACAAAAACGGGAAAATTGCAAGTTGGTATAATATTATTTAACTTACATAAAAAGTATATATATATATTCCCACATACGAACAATTTCGTTATCATTTCCCAATACGACTTTTTTTACTGCTTGAAAATTGCTTCAATTCCATTATTGTTGGGTGTATGGTAGGATGGTGATACAGTACTCAAGAAGGATTTTTTTTAAAGCTTTTCCGTGAGTTTCATGCTTTTTACTACGACATTTCTCTTCATTGATTACATCACGTGTAAGCATTACACATGGGCAAATAAAGTCAAGCATTGTGTGTATCATGAATGATATCACTTTTCCGGATTTCATTTTACCAAAAAAAAGATAATATCGCATGAATTCATGCATGTAGTAAAACTAAAAAGCGAATAATACGACGACGAGCTTACAGCTATTATTATTATTATTATCATTATTATTATACGCATTCTATTCATATGAATGTCAAGCACATACCCCATCATCATCATCATGGTCATCGTCGTCATCATCACCACCACCCCCACCACTACTACAACAAAACACCACCAAGTCCAGCAACTTTTTTTTCTTGGCAGAAAATGTACGGATGTGTAATGGAGTACAACAACACGTTTTTTAACCATGACGCTGTAGTACATATTTGCTGACTAAAGTTTAGAAAAAAGAAAGTTTTGTACAATGGATGCAAGTGGTAAAATGTGTGTGTACAAGGATTCCTGCTACCACTGCATTATTAGAACCGCTAAGTTACACATAAGAAATGTATCTCAGTCTGTCTGTCTGTCCAGACGATAACTCAGACCAATATCGAACGTTCATCGAATCGCTTCTAAGATCCAACTTTTGTCTTTTGCAACTGAATATCCACCAAACTGCCTGGAAGCTTGGTGGCTTGGTGTTTCTGCTGTTATTTTAACGAAAAGGAAAAGTTCCATCAATCAAAAGGTCTACTTGAATAATACAAACTTATTGTGTTACGTTACATCTTCAAAGTTACCCTTTGGGGTAAAATATACTTGAAGAAATAAAACGATTTTTACCGACCTTCACGTTTTATTACGGTAGTTCCACTTTACATCGTTCCAACAGTTTATTATTTTTCATTCTTTACAGTCAAGTCATTGGGACACACAAACACATAGTCTCTATCTTCTACTTGGTCTACTCCCTCAATACACACGCAGACACATGCCCATATATATATACTCTTTCTGTTGTTGCTCGTATACTAATTCATGATCCAATTAAAGCCATTTTATTATTTTTTTTCGTCACCCGTACACTGTGTTGTTCAGCCAGAGAAAAGCCATCAAGTTTTATTATTCGTTTGGCTGCTTTTTATGCCTTTCCCCAGCTTTTTCCTTCCTCCTTAAACGCACTTAAGTCGGGATGTCTCCCAGCTTTAAATGTCTATCATTGTGTGTGTATACAGTATACATACATGCATTTATGTATCTACATTTTGGATGGGAACGTAGAAAGTCCATTTCTCTCTTTCTTTCTAGCTAAATTTTCACTTTATGTGACTTGGGCACTAAAAAAGTTTTTTGTGTGTTATTTGAAAAAATGAAATTGTGGGGGTATACATATACATAGCTCACCCTCACACTCAACACACAGACTAGGCGAAATCCTCTCATAAAAACCATACTCTCTTTCTATCTCTCTCTCACCACTTTTTCATCTAAAATTCTCGTGCATTTTAAAGTTGGGATCAAAGTTTATTGTTACTACGGTATCATCATCATCACCATCATTGTCATTATGGTTAAGTAATAATAAAAAGAGACTTGTTTTATTTATGCTGAATGGAGAATATTTTGCATGATATATCATCACCCATCACTATCACACACACACGCACAGTTTTATCATTAACGTTTGTGCATATACACAACTGATTGTGAGTAAAAAACCAAGTTTTTCCATTTTACAAAGCTTCCTTTGTCACTTTTTTCTCGTAGTTATATTTTGTAATGCTTTTTTACACTTTATTAATATTTCTCTTTCCGAATCCTTTTTCTTTATTTTAATGTCAATTAATTCCCAGTAATTCTCCATGTGTTAAATTAGTAGTTTGCTTTTCTGACTATAAAGCAGTAACAAGTTTATTCTCTTAAAAGAAAATTATTATGTCTAATCCCCAGAGAAATTCCTTTTTCATGAGGGGAATAATTGAAAAGGAGAAAACAACAAGATGAGATTTTTATCTTGCAAACAACGCGCATGGATACATTAAATTTTGTGTATAAAAAATGACTATCAAGTCGGTAGTAAAAATGAAATGGAAGGTAATTTAATATCTAATCAAAACCAACAACAACAACAACAAACTATTTTATGGCAACTAATGTACGCTGTCCATCATATTTATACAGAGCATGTGTATGAAAAGAAAACTTGTTACGTGGAATCTAAAGGAGAATATATAATAAAAGGAGATACATACCCAATTAAAAAAGCTCATCAAATTATTATAAATTTATTATTGTAAAACATGTAAAATGAAGGGAAAAGGTTTTAAAACTTTATTCAATCCATATACATATGCAAGACCTAATAAAGTATACTTATAAGCATAAGGATTATATGTTTTTCATTTTATCCTACAAAGACTAATTAGTTTACAGCTCTGCTACTCCCTTCAGCCACACGAGAGGGCAGTCCCATAATAATGTATATAAATTTTTGACAATATTGGTTGACTGTCATGCTTCCCCTTTTTCTATATCCATCAACGTCATTTTGGGAATGTAAAATATAAAAAGAAACAAGCAATATTTCACAGGTATGCATGCATGAGCTTAATATATGGGCGTTTTCCGGTTTTTTACTGTTCCAACTTGCAACACCAGGAATGCTATAAATAAAAGGGCAATGAAAAGTGTTTCTTCATGCTAACAGGATGTAGGTAAATGAGAAACTATAGTAGCTGTGCTGTACACGATGATGGTGATGATGATGACTGTGGTGTGGAGCTTGTTTTCTTGAAATGACAGCCAAAAACTTAAAGTCATGAAGCTTTGTTTATATTAAATAGCAACGTTAATGTTTCATCCATATATATAGAGTATTTTTTACGCAATTCATTATAGTCCAACGATCCTATAATGCTCTGTTGAAAATCTCATTTCATCTATGCGGTTTACACATTATTCCTTTCTGCCTTGTAACGTGACAGCAAATAGATTTTCCATTAACACAACCAACCCAACCCACCTGACAAGCGGCTAACCAAGTTAATTCAGTCGTCAGGTAAATACATTTTACTCTGAGCACTTGTTCTCTCTCTCTCACACACTCACTTTCCTAGTCACTGGCTTTCTCTTGGTGACTTGCCACAGATTCCACTCAACCATTCTGCTACTACAACTACTTTTTTTGCACCACCAAAACCAGAAGAGGAAGAGCTATATGTTGGGGGTAAGTGTGAGTCCCGCCATATCATTATATGTAGACCATATCATCTACTGCAAAGAGTACAGAGGTTTATCCTTCTTGAGGGCACACAATACCAGTAGTTCACCTCAATTTACGGTCTGATGCACGTAATGAAACGAGTTGGATAGAAAGATACAGTGTTAAGGCAATATAGTGATGGTGGTGGCAGTGATGATAACGCGATGGTAGCAGAGAGGAGGAGAATGAGAACTAGCAGGGCATAAGTGGGATTTAACCCCGTTGCGTTTTGTGTGACTAATATGCCACAACACAACTTCTTTTCTTACAGCTAATACAGCGAATCAGTCTTTATTCTTTAGAGAGAAGAGGGACTACAAAAGCGGGCAATATATTATGAAATTTGGAAAATTTGCCTCTTCCAGTGTAAACAAACGAGTACATGTGCACGGGATCACACACACATGCTACACGCTTTGGACAAAAAAAGTATATGTACACATTATATTTTATACCTTTTAATATTAAGCGCAGGATTTCCATTTGACTTTTTGTTCGTAATTTAGCCAGCCAAAATACTGTTTGCAACGTTTTATCATTGCCGAGCGAAGAAACAAAAAACGGTTTGACGGCACACACGACACCATCCAATAATGACAAAACATATGACGCTGTCAGCTTTCTCTGGAAGCCTAAATTGACTTTGGTTAGAGCGATATATTTTTTCCAAAGTGGATCTGGCACACAGTGGGAAAATGGCCGTAAAATCTTACACGGAAGGCGTAAAAAAATCCAAGGATGAACGTACGACAACGGGCCAGAAACGCTGAATGTTGTTCACTCTGTTCTACAACAAACACATCATGTCTTTTTGTTTTTTTTAAATACAAGCGTACTCTAAGTAGCTAAGTAGTAACTCCAAATTATTTTTTTGCAATTTTATTAGGTCTTTCCGCTTGGCTCTGCCTACATGTTTTTGTGCTGCAGTTGAAAACAATTAATAAGATTACATTACACTTAATGAAATCACTCCTCTCCTATTTTCGTCCGTTTCTTTTTTGCCGCCGCCTCTCCGATCCAAGTGATAAAACCTTACTGCGCAAATTATCGCGAATATTAAATCTCGATTAGGGAGAGAGGTTCAAAACACAAAAGCCATGGTATATAATATTCTTTTTCTCTCTCTCTATTCATCAGACAAGAGGAACCACAATAAGCTTTTCCTTTATTGTTTCAATGAAACAATTTTACTGTCATCATTTTTTTTGAAACAGTTGGTAGCACTCATATAGTAATCATCCAATCTTTCTTTAATGAAATTTTTGTGTGAACAAGCTTGGATTCGAATTATGGCTTTTTCTTATCGGGGCCTTGAATAAAACAGCCACAAGAATGTAATATATTTGGATGTATGGATGTAGCTAACAGTTGCCCCACAAAAAAATGGTTGTTGCGTGAAAATTGTGAAAAGAGTTAGTGATCAGCAGTGGTAGTAGTTAAGTAGTAAAAGTAGTAAGTTCTTTCTCCTAGAAAAAATAGGATAACTCCTCGAAAGTTTTTTTCCCCGCTCAACAACGTAGGGAGCAAATGTACAGAATTTATGAGGATTATATGAGTATGGCTTTTTGCCAAAACACCCATGATGATGACGATTATGGTGATGTCTTTAATGAAATTTTTGTGTGAACAAGCTTGGATTCGAATTATGGCTTTTCTTATCGGAGCCTTGAATAAAACAACCACAAGAATGTAATATATTTGGATGTAGCTAACAGTTGCCCCCCAAAAAAATGGTTGTTGCGTGAAAATTGTGAAAAGAGTTAGTAATCAGCAGTGGTAGTAGTAAAGTAGTAAAAGTAGTAAGTTTGTTCTGCTAGAAAAAATAGGATAACTCCTCAAAAGTTTTTTTCCCGCTCAACAACGTAGGGAGCAAATGTACAGAATTTATGAGGATTATATGAGTATGGCTTTTTGCCAAAACACCCATGATGATGACGATTATGGTGATGATGATGCAGACAAGCCTCCCTCTTTTTTTTCTAGCCGCGTCGCTGTTTACACCGACACAGTCTTCACTCACCACAAAGCGTCATCATTATCAGCAGCAGCATTAGAAAGAATAGAGTGAAAGCAATCGCATTAAAATGCAACCTTTTTTTACTTCTTGAGGAATGGATTATATTCATAGCAAAGTAGTTTCATGGAAAGTAATAATCCTCTGATTTGAGTGTTGTGGCGTGTGTACACATGAGCATGCAACAAGGAATACAAAAAGAATATTTAAAAAAAAGGATGAGCTTGAATTCCCGTCCTATCAACACAAAAAGTAGCAAGGAGCACATACTTATAAAGTTCATCGGTTAAATTTGAAATTTTGTTGAGGTTTAACTGAAAAAATTAAATTGGCGGAGGGTTTTATTCAATAATAAAAAAGTAGTTATTTTAGATTGATGATCCTGATCATATAATGGAATGTTTTTGACGCGTTTTCTGTATTATACATGGCTCTACAAGAGTATATATCATGCTTGTGATGGCAATAGTGATGATGTGAGAGTTGTGTGATATTTTTAAGCACACGACTTTAAGCTGTAGCTACAGAAGCAATACAAACAAAAATATTTTTTTACTCTTAAAAGTATTTACGCCCAACAAACTTTTTATATAAAAAATAAGCAGTCTCTCTCACGTGCGTTCAGTTTCTCGGCACTTTTACTGTGAAAATTTCACACATATACATACACACAAGCAGTTTTGGAAACAAAAGTTGTGTGAAATGTATGTAATTGCATAAAGGAAGGTATTTGTATTAGATGAGGTGTAAACAAGTACGCAAGTTTCAAGGTATAAAAGATTCTATTTTCAAGGGTGTCTGCGGCATCGAAAATGGAAATACTTCGTCATCACCATCGCATATCGTCAGCATTTTTCTGAAGCACCCTTTCTTTTTAACTGATTCACTGGGAATCCTCTTCCTCGTCATTTCTCACTTGCTACACAGGATGTGTTGCTGTGTGTCTTGTGTGCGTTGTGTGCGTTGTGTTGGAAAGATATTGTCGAAAGCAAAACGTCAACCAAAAGAAAGTGTCAAACAAACGCTTGGAAATCCAATAAGTTCCATTCATTGTACTGTCAATCACCTGCATCTTAACAAACTTGTGTGCTTAATATACACACAAAAAAATAATCATTCCTAACACATATTTTTTGGCTTCTCACCAACCTCGACATTATTTCAGTACACATACATATATGCATGTGCATGTTTATGTTGAAGGTTGAAGTCACTACAAACACTTATCTTTTTGCACACTACGCTACCCCCACCGATCCAGTCGAATAACTTCTGAAGGCCATCTTCTGTGGAAATATGTCGTAGTCGCAGCCACTATACATGATCCTGGCGAGACGAGGTGACGGCAGAAATACTTTTTCCTTGCCGTCATGCATGATAAAATGGGACGTTTAGTGAAGTTTAAATGACAAATACGCTACATATTTACACACTCATGAAATCTGAATGCAAAGGGTAGAATTGAACTAAACAATAATAGTGGATGTGATAACAATATTTAAGTTGTTAAATCGTTGAACCTTTTTTTGAACGAACAGTAAGTTCAACCAAAACTGTCTAAAACACTTTTTGCAATGCAATATCATAAGTATAACGTTTATTTCCATTATGCTCATTGCTCATAACAATTATTCCATGGATTTTGCAATCTTTCAAGAAAATATGAAAAATCATGACTAGAGTTGCAAAAAAGTTGACTGACATAGCCAAGATTTGTAATTTTTACAGCTACTATAGATTCTCTTGTGAGATTTTCCATTCCATTTAATTGTTTTTTGTACATAGAACAAGGCATCTCTCTTCTTTTCCCACTTCATTCTCTCTTTTGTTATTATAACTACATATTATGTACCATATAATAAGCGGACTGACTGTGAGTGATTCTACTGCCGTTTTCGTTCTAGATCTTAATTAAAACGGTACAAAATGTAATTTCACAAGTCCCTTACGATCACTGCTCTGGCATCATAATAAACATGGCCTTGTATTTTTTTTCTCTGCTAAAATTGGAATGAAACTAATATGTGCATGTCATGCACATATTACCCTTTCGTAATGTACACATACCTCTGTACTGCTAGAGATAAAGCATTGGGTCACGTCAGTCAATCGCATAGCAACACTCACGTAACAAGAGACTTTCACAAGAAGGCCGAGCTATGAAACGTAAAGTTGAATTAGTTTCAAGAAATTATGTATATTATGAACATGCTCAAGTTGTTGCGGCGTCGGTGCTTCTCCTAGCTTCCTTCCCGCTCACTCTTCTCTTCTGAGTCAATGGTGCCATTACACAATAAGAATGCTTTTCCTCGTTCAAATAAAGCAACAGTAGGCCAAGAAAATTGAGGAATACAAAACATCCCAAAGTGAACACCACACACGCAGACAAACCACCAAAAAGTATTCCAAGCTTTTAATTTATGTATAGGATAAATGCACACACCATGAATGAGTAAACATTTGGCATCAATTTTACACACACACACAAATATAAGAAGGAAAACAGGAAGAAGGAGAAGAAAGCCTTAAGAGAACGACGCCTTTATGCATGAATAATATCTCACATCCCATCATAATATCAAAGGGAAATATGTAACCAATGAACAACACAACTTGAACTACATATTGTTATAATATGCCGACTCAACTCTTTCACTGAGCCACAGCTGCACATGCTGTGAAGAGAAGCTGAATGAGAATGAAAGTAGTGTATGCATATTCGCATTTTAAACACACAAAACTTTCATAAGTCTGTGTTAGCGCTTGCTCCTATTTTGTAAGCTTACACACATCCGTAAATATTACATGCGACAACAAAGGCACACAGTACGCTACTACTTATACTGTTACCACTTGCTAAAAAAAGAGGACAGCATCACCACCATCCTTTATACTTGTAGGTTTACTGATGGGAAAGTTGTTAGCTTCTGTGAATTGTCAACGTCATTATTAAATGGTGAAAGCAACTTTATAGGGTTCAATCGGTTGGTTAGTTCGTTAATTCCATTACATTGTGTCCCTTAATACGTGAAAATCTATCATAGTTTGGTAAGGATTTAGCTAGTCTTTATGGTCGGTCTTTATAGACTGCCTCTAACTAATTTGTAGAGAGTTACCCCGGAAACTAGTTTGGCAAACTCTTTGTAAATCTATCTGTGTGGCTTTCATTACTTTGATAGACTCCGTTTGCTCACTTTACTTCAAGCAAGCAAGTTTTTACAAGCAATCTCAGTTTTTTTTCAATATTCTTCAAGGGAACCAAGTGGACTGAAAATTGGGATGGAAGCAAGTTTTGATCAGATTGATTCATCTTCTTCGGCCTTACCACGCACGTATAAAAACGAATCCACTGATAATGTAAAAAAAAGTTTGAAGGGTTTTGTTTACAGAAACTAAAATAGTTTTTTTCTTCTTTAGAAAATGGAAACAGAAATAAAAACGTTGGGGCTCAGTGAGTTTTTATGTCATACATATTCCTACAAATAAGTAAACATTGACATTGAATGGGGAAAAAAGCAATTTATATTTTAACAGTTGTCTAGATTTCTTTAAAATATAATATCAAGGATTCACGAGAAGTATGCTTGTTATAACTTTTTTGATATCACGTTGACAGGATTTTATACGTTTTTGTGAGGACGAGTGAGCAGAGCTTTTCGTTTAAAAGCCAAAAAAATATTACTATGAAGGAAGGAGGAAGCAATTCAAGTTAATAATAATAATAGTATTATTATTATTGTTATTATTATTATCATAAAAAAGGCAACAGTAAACATTTTTTGTCTTTTTAGTCCCATAACGATAAAATATTGCATTGGACATGTGTAAACGTGTGTAATTTTGCTTCTTGCTGTGAGGATAAAAATTACTGGAAAAGAGAAAGTTGCCAAAAACGGAAGGTCAAGGGGAAGAGCGAAGACAAAAAAAGAGTGTAATGATGATGATGACACTATACTAGTATATTATAATCTTGTAGATGGAGAAAAAAAGCAGAGTAAAATGGAGGATATCCAGTGTATTGTGCTGCTAATGTTGTTTTAGGAAAAGTGCTACATTACATAATATATTAGCGATGGCATTATACTTCTACAGCATAAAAACATGACAAGCCATATATTTGCTATCCTTAATGGCATCTCTTCCCACTAGAATTTCCACAACTCATGAGCTATAATGGGCGTATGATGCAAAGGACGATACGGTTCTCTAGCCATTCTTTCCGTTCTCTTTCTCCCTTTTCTCCTCTTGTTCTTATTAAAGCAGTAGTAGTAGGCAGCAGGCAGTGAAAAGAGTAAAAAGGATGAAATGAAAGGCAAGGCCATGAACAAGGCAAGCGAGGCAGGACCAGTGGCTATAAATGCTCCGCTAACTGACGTAACTAAAAATATGACCGTGTACAAAACGATACTTCTTTTTTACAAGTACTCAAGAATGTCCAAGTTGATACATGTGTCCAAAAGGAAAGTGGCAGTGCCTTCAAGAGCTGTAATATCAGAGTTCACGACAAGCACAAAAAAATAAAATTGCAGTGAAAAATTACAATTGGATAAGGAAATCTAAGTAAGCAAAAGGATATTATGGATGGTAGGTGATATTTAAGATAGAGAAAGAATGCTGGTGCAGCTGCTGAGAAGGACACACTGCCAGTGTAAAACAAGTATCGAATGGAAACCGAAGCCATACATAGTAATCATGAAGCAAAGCGAGGCATAAAATTTATCGTCTTCATATGAATCATAATGTTGTGAATCTTTTCTACGAATCTTATATTGATTCCTTAAGAAATCTTATGTGAAATCGTCATTCTACTACAATATAACGTAACCAACATTAGCTGCAACAAAAGGGCATGATTTTTCAGTCGTTATGTTGTAATTTCTTTATAGATTGCTTCAAGAAGTGTCTGAGAATACTTTAGGTTTTTGATCCAACATTTTACCTAAACTAAAAAAATGTATACATCGAGATATCTGAATCTAACCCAAAACTTACTAAAAGCAAGTGAATGCGACAATCGGATCTGACTGACTTCACCTTTAGTCTACGTATCTCCGGTCGTTCTCAATACTTGGGGTATTTCTAGATTTTTTTCTGAGAATTTTGAAGTTTTTTTGTGCATTGTTAGCAGTTTCTAGAAATAAAAGTTATCTTTAGTCTATTCTCTCTATATTTTGTCTGCTCCTGATGGGAAAGCGATTCAAATAACTACAAAGGAAAAGGATTTGTTTGTACTTGTGAGCTGAATTCAATGTAGTATGTTTTTGGTACCCATCAATTGCAAAGGATATATCACATAATCCTCAATAGGTAGATACTACATTCTACGAATCTCCGGCTTTTTTTCACAAGCGCCATTTTCCGCTATAATATGTCAAGGGGAAAAACACTGAAACTTTCGCATTCAGAAATTTTAATTCAGACTCTGAATTTCACACTGCGCTTGAATTCAACGTGATTTTGTAGGAATTCCATATATCGAGAAAATAGTATCTCGCTGTTGTCGCACCAACGATGGCTTGCTGACAGCGCTCCCTCCTGAGACGGTAAAAGACGACATCTCTCACCTGTCTGTAATCTTTAACGAGAATCCTATATGAGCATGAGCATTCCAGAGTTGGCTGTATTTGGAATTCCATTCAATTATTTCTAGATTTTTTAATAAACTTCCAGCTGAGCAACAAAATTGTGTAAACAATAAGAACGTATTTGACGAAAAGAAAA
The DNA here is from genome assembly GCA_027744595.1 of Paronellides praefectus. Lineage (NCBI taxonomy): Eukaryota > Metazoa > Arthropoda > Collembola > Entomobryomorpha > Paronellidae > Paronellides > Paronellides praefectus. The sequence goes on along the minus strand of JAITYZ010003232.1, from coordinate 73 downwards.
GTTTTCAAGTTTATTTGTTTTGCATTATTAATAGATTCATCATACAAATAATGTTCTTTATATAATAATATAG
>JAITYZ010003231.1:0-10004 GCA_027744595.1 Paronellides praefectus | reverse complement strand
ACACGAGAATAGTCTTGTGAGCAGGAACCAGATTCCCATCGGAAGTTCTAATCGTCACGTCGCAGTTTTGACCGTCTCTCAACTTCATCCAGAGGTCATGGGCCAGTGAGTTTTGCTCGAGTTGGTCACGAACCTATAGGTTAAACATACAAACATAAAAATATTTTATTCTTCAATAATTTATTTTTATCTGACCGGTAAGAACCAAATCAAACTAGAACTTACCAGCATGATTTTACAAAATATTTCTATACGTTTCCCAGTCAAATGTCTATCCAGTATTATGATATCTCTTGCACCTATGCTATGTAGTGTGTTCATCAGTTCACTTGTCACATTAACGGAATGATTGCCAACTGGACAAACTTCATATTGTTTCACAGCGGGATTCCATATTCCAAACTGGTATCGTATCTATTTTTTTATGACAACACACCTTTTGAACTCTGATTCAAATGGGAAAATAATACAGTTTAAAAAAAATTGTACACAAACTCACTTGCAATTCTTCGGAATAATCCAAACAGGATTGGGAACTCGGTGACCCTTGGGCAGATACCAAATTCAAGCAAATTACAACAGGATTCGATAATCTTAGCCCATTTTCATCCACCCAGTATCTCAAGCCGAGAGACCATTTTGTTTGAAGTCCATTGACATTTATCTGAAACGTTGCATTACATTACAAGCAAATTTATATGAATGCTCTTGTGAATATGATTTATACTTCGTACTCACTTCAAAAACGGGACTATCCACGTCATTTTCCTCATCAACTCCTTTCAGGTAATCTTCAATAGACCAACTATATTTGAAACCTATATCACAGAGATTTCGAGCAAGAACCTCCACCGAGTCTTTACATTGCTGATATATCTCCAGTGCTCATTTTAAAATCGAATTCTTGTTTATCAAAATCGTGCATTGATGCAAACACTTTCACACAATATGTTTCCAACAATCAAATTCTCCCAATTCAATTTTTAAACGAATACAAAGTGTGCAAAGTCTATTGTCTGTTTACTAAAAAAATTTGAGCAGTAGTTCACGTATTCACGTAGCGTCCAATAATTATTATGGTCGTTAACTATTTTTTTTCACTCGACTAGACTGATTCGCATACTAATCAAGAATGCCTATAAAGATCCTGACAAGCATGAGTAGAGCAATTAAGTAAACAACAAGCTAAGCAATACTACCATACTACCAAAAAAAATTGATAAGCACTGCACAACACACACATACTACATGTGGACAAAAAAGTTATAAAGGCAGTTTCATTCCGTAACAAGCACATTTTCAACTTTCAACCAAGTGCAAGTTAACGATTATCATGATGATTTTCACTTATGCATACATAATACATTATTATTATTGAGACTTTGGAGATGATTTTTTTCTGTCATTAATGCTCATCACATGCATATAGCTGGTGATTTTATTTTACAAAACATACATCATAACACTTCCACACAATGTTGTTTATTCTCATCATCAGCTCGTTCATACATTGCATTTCAGAGTTCACACATCATAATAATTAGTTTACAAGGTATTAAATATGTCAAAAGTTATTGCCTTAGCTTATCATCACCATTCTTTCATCACCACCAAGTAGGTATATCACATATTAATAACAGCATTAATATTATTACATATTATTATACAATTCAAACATTAACATCGCCACATCATATCACCCTTGAAATTGGGTATTTTTCATCATCAGATTGCCTGTTGTTGTCAACTTAAAAAAATTCATACATTTTTTTTTCTTCTGTCAACTCAACTTTGGAACATGGAACTTTTTAATCCATTATAAGATTAAATGTACTCATTCAAGTGGCAAATCCACTTGAATGGACTCGATTCCAACTCATATACCCCGTGTTCAAAAGCTGATGGTTTTCGTGTGTTTGCTTGGTTTGATTTTTTATCGTACTTTGTTTACTTCATTCTTTGTAGTTTTCGTGTTTGATCATCATCATCATGTCATCATAAAATCACATCACAATAACAAGTCAAAATATATCGCGACGCGTCACCACCATCCACACAAGTTTGACATATGAGATTTAGTTGTGACCTCCTCGCAATCTTTTTTGTTCATTTTGCTTTGATCTGAAACTATAATTACTATATTTTATAATATTATAAAAATTTATAATATTTTTAACATATGTTACAAACTTTGTGGACTGTGGATACGATGTTTCAGGTTGACCTACTTAACGTACAATCCTGTCTGCTTGCCATGTCGGAAGGAACTGGAACAAAGTTTGAACAGAAAATGGTGAATAACGATGTATGAAGAATGATATAAATATAAAGATAGACAGGAAAAGATTTTTATTTCTTTTGCGTAAATGCTTTTATTGGTCAATGTTCAAAAAACAAAGCTGGATTGCTATTTATGAAATCACTGCATTTGGTGGCATGCATAACACTTTTGACATTCAACCTAAAAGAATGGAATATGAATTTACTATAATTAACCATTACTCGTAATTTAAACTTAACCTGCATCATCTAAACATAAGTTTAATTTATGTACCAGACAGGGATTAAGAAGAGGATGAAGTAAATATAAAAGAAACCCAAAAAAGGAAATTTACTGGCTGCAGTTGGTGATAATCATTTTATCTTAATGATGATGCTACCGCGCTAATTCAGTTTTAAACCCGGAAAATAACTTTTGAAGAAAATCTTGTTAAAAAGTGGGGATTTTTCAAGTATGTATGTAGGCGTAAAATTGCTTTTGTACAATAAAGAGTTCATCGCATTTATTGAAATCCCTGCAATATAATAGAGCAGCATAATGAAACTTTATGTGATGGGCTTGGCCTAAGTGGATACAACAATTATTATTTTAAATACAATTCCATGCCTTTCTGTGGTGAATGCATTTTCCAAAACCTTTCCAGACCTCTCTCAACAAAATTTACTTTATCGCACACGTTCATCCTAAGTGCATTTTTATCCAAACAGCGTACCAAGACTTCAACTCATTTTTATCAACAGCCAGCAAGCTCACATTTCAGATAAAACAAAAACATAATGCTACAGTAAAACAGTCAACACTCGACAGTCAGTTTTTCGGCGTCTACACTAAAACCAGATAAAAGAGTATTGGTAGAAATGAAGGTAAAAATGCAAGTCAAAATGCCAAGATTCTCAGCTATGCGTGTAATATTTATTTCACCAGTGCAGTGAACACAAACCCAACTTAAATAGTTTTTTTTGTGTGAAGTAAAATAAACAATTATCGTTAGAGCATGTCGTGATAGAACAGCGCACTTACAGAATAAAGTATTTGTAAATACTTTTGTATTTGTAATTAATTTCAGTAGAAATATTAATTCTCTTTCCGAAAATGGCTGATTTTTTTTCTGGCTTATTCTGCGTATTATGCATAGGTTATACGTATGTATATTTGTGTAAGCGAAACAATGAATTTTCGGAATCATGCAATCGGCGGAAGCAATTTCCATCACAATTGATGATTCTATACTACTTCCTGGTCATATCCCAGACTTGAATTCTATTTCATCGGAATTCATTTTTGATGACAGTCCAGCTCTACACGCTCTAAGCCGGGATCAACGTGTGGATGCCAGACAAAAACCCATTAGCAAATTATGCGTGAGTGAGCATGTTAGTACGTTGGACATTGTAAAACCATTTATTATTATATCACATTTTCATCAGCAGAAAATTGATTTGGTCTGTTGGAACGCACATGGGAAAATCCGGGGAAAAAATATGACTTACTGATATCATCGTAAATGCCGGAAACATAAAATATCATGCTCATTATGATTTACCGCTAACGGGTATTTTTCCCCCATGTTTTATGAAATTCCACACAATTCATTCCCGTTTGTGTAGGTGACAAATGTATTTCGTGGTTTGTATCAAATGACCTGTGAACCTACAGATTTATCAAATCCACCTACACAACTTCAAAAATGCGTTCCATTTTTACGATTTCTACGTAGGTTTCACATTTCATTGCAAAAATTCTTGTAAATCCTTTGACTTAATCTGTCAATGNGTTCCATTTTTACGATTTCTACGTAGGTTTCACATTTCATTGCAAAAATTCTTGTAAATCCTTTGACTTAATCTGTCAATGTAAATTTCAATAGCTCAAGAATACAATAAAAGTACAGCGTGAAATTTTCACTTTTGCTCATGAATCATGATTTATAGTATCTTCTCCTACGAGAACGCATAAACCCACTGAACATAAAAAATATATAATAATAATAAGACAAGCCGACACTAAAAGCAATGCAAAGCTTTTTTCTCTGGAATGCTTCAAAAAGGTCTGAGAAAAATGTATGCTTTCCCATTTCCCCCGCACATTTTTTCACTGGAAAAAGACAAAAGTTGTACTCATGTACATGACTTTTTGGAAGCCCATGACTGTTTTGAGAAAAATGTAAAGTGTAATGCAATGTTTTGTATTACAATTGTTCCATACCTACATATATAATAGGTATTTATGTATGTATATAAAAGGAGCCAACACACCGGAAAGAAAATGATACATGAAAAACGTTATGATTTGAGTGCTGAATCCCGTGTGTGGAACTTGGCCAAAACTGATATGAATGGACGAAAAGCCCGCTGATGATCACACAATAATGGCTTGTAATTTGGCAACTCTATAAATAGAATTCACAAGACAAAATATAAACTGTCTGTGAAATATTTTTAGATTTTTAGCATCGAAAATAGAAAATAATTACACAAGTTCAAAACTGATTCCTAGTGATACTTTGTCTATTTTAATGAACATCAAAAGCCTTGTGGGTGTCAATCGTGATACCAGCAGATTTAAGATAATAATCCATTACAAAGCAAACTTACGGCACTTAATGTGGAGAAATCCTTGTGCATATTTAATAGTTAAATGGGTATCAATGTACATAAAGGGAAAACGCGTGTAAAACAATTTAATAATACAAATGATTTGTGTGGGTTTAACTGACAAGCTATCTAACATCTCAGCAGGGCTTGTCGTACTTTATTTTTCAGCAAAGTGAAAGTGAAAACGAGTGGGTTCCATTTTGCTATACATATTTATTTACTCTCACCACCGTTTGCCTCTGTTCTAACATAAAAAATTCTATTTTCATAAATATATAAAATCATAACAAGCCAAAATATATGCATCTAGTTTATTTAGGATAATTCCCTGTTGCATTATCATATATTCATTAGATCCCATTACCGCCAAAATGTGAAAGGGAAATGATCTCAAAATACAAAAGATGTTCTATGCTCAACCCACACAAGTTGTTTACTGTTTGCAATGTAATAGAACACTCTTATAACCGTGAGTCCTCAGTCTTATGATAAGGCAAGGATCGTGTGTGCGTCTGTAACGTACGTACATGGCCACTTACTATTGCGGCTGTTGATTGTGAGGAGAAAGTTTGTGTTGGCGTTTGCTTTGTTGCGTTTGAAACTAAAAGAGGCTTTCTCTGGCAGCAAGGAGGAGAGAGAGAGATGAAGGGGAGGAAGTTGGAGTGAATCGCAAGGATTTCCCGAAAAACATAACAACAACAGGAACACATATATATGTAGCCTCACTCAAGTTTGTTTGTAGTTTAGGAATATAATGTGCCGACAAACGTTTGGAGAAGCTGCTACTTGGAAGAACAACCTCATCATCATCATTCTCACTCTACATCATCATTATTATCATCATCATCATCAGCCTCAACGACATCGCCAACAAAAAACTTTGTAGCAATCTGTAGTGGTGATACATTTTGTATACACATTAATGAGAAAATGGAAAGGATTAAAAGAAGATCCTATATAATATGCAGTGCATCTAAAAAAAAGAAGCTTTTATGTGCGCACCCTTTTTGCTGGCTCCCTCTCTCACTCTCAAACTCTTACTGGCTTGCTTTCCCAGTAAAACAATGAGTGTTCACTCTTCCTCGCTCAGTACACAATGACAATAGGGCTTTTTTGCATGTGAATTCACAGTGAAAGCAAGAAACATGCAAAGAAACCCAACAAGGTAAATACACAGAAAAATAGACAAGACACGCTTTAGCACAATTCATGAGAGTATGAGCTCGTCTTCTGCTTATATGGGTTAACAGCTAGTTAGCATTTATGTATCTTGGCTGCTAACAAATACATATACCTACGTACCTATATATAGTCGCCGATTTTACAACCACCTGCTCGATTCACCCCGGGTTTTTATCTTGTTCACTGTATCATTTTATCTTTAGCCACTTTGGAGAAAAGTAGCATTTGGGAAGGTGTTGGTTCTGTTGTTTTTGCTTATATGCCGAGAACTTCTTTATGTGGTGAAAGTCTGGTTTGCTTTATATAAGTACATGGCAGCAACGGTTTTTGTTTACTGTCTCATTGGCTTGGGAGCTTACATGTACGCAACACAGTAAAGTGCTGTGATGGTTGGTGGGGGTATGATAAGAAAGAAGGAAATCTCTTGCGGAAATCTTATTAATTGCTGTCCTCATCCTAATTGTAACCTGATAATTAACTTGAAACTATAAATACAGGTGTTTACAAAATAGGTTGTAAGTTCAATAAAGTTTTTTTTAAAGAAAACAAAAATGTTTTCGTTGTGGTGCTGTAGTTCGTGGTCAGTCATGTTGACTACGACTGTGTTGTTATTCCTATTTCCTAATCATACCGTGGGTCATTTGAGTGCTGCATTGAAAGCGGGATCTGGTAAATAATTATTTGAACTACATTAATTACTTTTGTGTAGAATATAATATAAAAATAGTATTTTGATTGAAAACGGAGAAAATTTTGGTATACCTATTTATTTTTTATATATTTTTTTTGAGAATTTTGAAAAAATCTGGTCTGAATACAAACGCACAATATTAATAAAAAGTTTTTTTAACCTAAAAAAATCAGAATGTTCTTTGTCGTTTAAGTGTAGTGTGTTTTGTGTAGTAGTATTTACATCAGCATCCGTCTCTCATCTGACGTGTTAATTTAATGAAGTAGTAGTGTACAATGCGCATAATATCCTAATTTTTGTCCTCGACTTTTAGACATTTTTTGAAATTGTTTGCATGAAATTTTGTACTTTTAGGCACTTTGACAAAATTTGCACTTGGTGATAATATAATCTACTGCACCTTTACTAATTTAGGTAAGTCAAGTTGATTCACACGTAAAAACTTCCGAGGTCCATTAAATATTATTATGTGCAATGATATAAGCATGAATGCGTGCATGGGTGTTAATAAAGCATGATTTTTTTTCATCAACCTACTAATTATTAATTTACACAACAAACAAGCACGATAATGATTACATCATTAAAAATTTATTGAAACTTGCTACTAAAATGTACAACCCACGCTAACCTACATATATGTATAATAACAAGCATAACAATAAATTATAATGCTATATTTTTCCAAATTTTTAGCGTCCCTTTTAACAAAAAAAAATATTTAAACTTGAAATTTTTTTTGCTAAAAATGTTTCTTTGTTGTTTGAAATCTCTTTAGGCGATAGTAGACCTCCAATTCTGAGCCATGTACGTGTTTCGCGTGAGCCCCAACCCCAGCGTATGCTTTTCAATAACAACGGTTTTGACACAAGCAACAGCGATCCCTTCCAAACAAGCCAAATCAAGTCTCCCTCTTATCAACATAAAATTCTCCAATTTCACAGCAACGGACAGACAAGCAGTGGATTTGACTACACTCCACTAAAACTAATTACAAGTCATCATCCTTCAACCAAGTCTTTGCCAATTTACCCGGTTGCCAGCAAGTTTGGAAAGGTGGGTCATACAAGGCAGTATATTTGGGAGGACGTCAACAGGCAACCTGGATAGTTTTGATGATGATGCTTCTGTCGACGATGATAATAATGACAGCTGGGAAAGGTATAGCAATAGGTGGGAACCCAATTTACTTCCAAAATCGGAACAACCTACATTTACCCCGTTTATTGGAGCACGTAAGCATAACAAAATAATAATAAACAAACAAAAAAATTGCATACATCACCATCTCTTTAATGAAAGAAAAAAACAGAAGCAAACATACATTCACACATAAAAAATACATTTTTTTATGTAACGTCAATATTGTCTACATTTTATTTTTTTATCAGGGGCATTAAACATTCCTCAGTTCTTCCAACATCTCCGTGAAAACATGCAAGCCATACGTGAGAAAAGCCTTGGTGAGTCAGCGGGTAAGATGGAAACGTCAGGAGTCGTAGTACCCTCATTATTATCATCATCATCATTATCAGCATCAATGGATGGAAGAGGAGAAGAGGACGTTGACAAATCTTCAGAAACTCGAGATATAAAGATTGCGACACCCACGAGACGGGGGTATTCATCAAATTCAGAAACAAACATTGCACAAGTAGCCAGCAAGCCTGGTGGAGATGATATGAGAAATAGAGATTCCAGATCATCGGATTTATATACTCTCGGAGGTTACTATACATTCACTTATATTACCCTTTTTAACGTAGGAAGTCAAGTCTCCAGCGTAAAAGCTAATGAAGCAGACCCAAAGACGAATGAGCTTTTACACTTTCTGGGACATGGAAGGCAAGAATATCCAAAAGCTAACAACTATAATCCGGCTTGGCTTTTTACCAATTTAGGACTCGGTAAAAGAAGCAGGAGTGGGGGTGGCGGTGATTCATTTTATATTCAATAGAGTCACCACATAAAACATGAGAAAAAAAAACAATTCGGACAATGGACTACTACTACTACTACACATTTTTACAAAAAGTTGTTTATTGTGACACGTATATACATTCAGTCTATTGCGTGCTATACTAGGAAGAAAATATGCTAATATGTATAATAGCTAATAATATTTATGCATACTCTTGTGATCATTGTGATCTAATTAAAAAAAAGTTAGAACCAGAAGTAATTATGATGATTATCGATATTGTTGTAACTTGTAACTGTGATTCATACGAAAGTAATATATATGTACGTACTTTTACTGGTTGTTGCGTTGTATATAAACTAGATCAAAATACATACATATAATATGCGTAATTATAGGAAAGTTTATATCATTTAATGTAATGTATGCATGATTACAATGTGTAATTGTCAATGTACCGTGTAATTTATGTATAGTTAATGAATATAAAATATATTTACAAAAATGTATGCACCAATAGATGATAATTAGTAATTAGATTATATGTTCATTAATTACTGAAATGTTTAGTCATCAGTTATCAGAGCAAGAGCACCGGAAAATGGTAGATACATATATATGCATGGTCGGGAAAGTTGCAAATGTTCACATTACTTAATTTTATTAGATATAGTTAACTTTTCAATGAGCATCCGATATTCGTTCTGTTTTCTCTGATTAACTGGTTCCTGACGTCAGTTTTAACTATAGATAAATGGTAAATCCAGCTATGAAACAAAAAAAAAAGTTCGTACAAAAGATATTATTTAACAAGCATGAAATTATGAATTCATGATGAGCGTTTTGTCTATAGTGTGAACTTTGTTAGTTTTTTAAATACAATAAATCAAAACATAATTTGGTTCCAATTTCTTCTTGTCAACACGACATTAAAATTTAGGAACGCATCTTATAATTCCGATTTTTGGAAAATTCTACTAATTTTACTTATAGTTAGTTTTAAGGTACAATTAAAAAAGTGCACACATAATTCCAGCCCCACTTAAGAAAGTCTCGAATCCCATTGTGATGTTTCTCATTCGTTGCATGAAATACAACATTACAATACAACGTGAAACCAAAACTTTCCTTTTATTTTTCAAAACTCTTTTTGTCACCGCATCAAATCATGACATTATGGAAACATCAGAAGTTAAAATTTTGTTTAGTGAGCTTCAAAATAGTGACAAATATACATTTAATTTACAGGTTTATTCGATTTATTGCAATTCAAAAGCAGCATTTACCGCACACATATGCATGAAATTAATCCACAGCTTTTGATTTAGATTTGAT
>JAITYZ010003230.1:0-13278 GCA_027744595.1 Paronellides praefectus | reverse complement strand
CAAGACAAAGAGAACCAAATGTGAAGACGAAGAAAGAAGGGATTTTTCGCAAGTTGAGCTGAGTGAGTATTGGGTGGAGCCCATTAAAAAAAAATTCAACGTTTTTCTTATCTTTATTATTTGTGTACCTTAAAAAATTGTTATCTCTGCTTTGGTTTGTGATCATTTTCAAGGAAGCCGCCGAGATGATAATAAATGATGACCATACCACACAGTCACTTCATATTTTACAAGACACCAAAAACAGCTCGAGGTCAATTTTTTGGTATTTTGTGTTTGCCATCCTGTTACTCTGATTGATAATGTGTTGCACTTTTTCTTAGTGATACTTGCGTCGGCATTTGTGTAATGATATCAACTGTCAAATGATTACTTGTCAAATATTTGGTATTTTTTATTTAAAACATAGTCTAATGCAATTTTCATGTAATATTGTCTGGAATCCTACGTTTGATTAATTTTGTGCATTTCCTGATTAATTAAAAAAACTGACTATTTTTCCACAAAATCAATTTGGTTTTCTAGTTTACTTTGACATTAAAAGGATAACATGTTTGGTTACGATTACTCACTCCTGAGCCCAAACATAAACTGCTTTTAATTTTAATGAAGGGTGATAATCTATTTCGCATTTATTATGCTAATATTTCAATTGCAATCGTAAGGTGGTTTGGTTTAAATATCAACTATGTAAAACTATTATCGGCATTACTTTGTGGAAATGTTTTGCATTGGAATAAGCTCATTAGCTGGAACACTATTTATTATGACTTTGATTGAATTTGGTTAAGGTTGGTGGTAGCAAATAGGGAAGCTGGAAAACTGAAGGGGCCGTACTTGTAAAACGTCAAAAAAATATTTCTCAGATCCCTCATGTTTTTTGACAGTGGAGTAAACAGAACAACCGCAAGAAATCCCATCAATGTTTTTCGTTTTTAAACCCCCCGCCCCATCCAAGAGAAGGCCTTCGTCAAGTACTACCCCTCAAACGACAATGTAGCTTACCATTTTGTTTGATGAAGCAGTCAATAATGCTGCATAAACGAAAACACTCATTAACAAAATATCGATAGGCAATAATTGATTAGAGTTAAAAGCGAATGTGCGTTTTTTAGGTGGCTTTTAACTTGTAACTTGTTTTGTAATGGAAACCTGGTCGTGGACAATGAAGGGTTGGGGTGCTTGATGCTTTTTGTTGATAACAAGTAAGTTATGCAGGTATGTAACTAAATGCTGTAATTTTTAGCTGAAGAGGAAACAATGTAAGTATGCAAGTTCAAGTGCACAGTAGGAATGTAAATCAATCAAGTTACGTGACTAATCGAATCCTTTTTTGTTGTCGATCGACGATTACCAAATCCAAACCAAGAGTTCCATTTCATAACAAACTAATCCAGCTACAAAAAGATGTTCCTTAAACATTTTGGGTTACATTTAATTGTCATAAATAAACTATCAACCTTTTATTCATAGTATATTTGTATTGTTTAACGATGATGCATCCCTTTAACCAAAAATAAGTAAGGATAATTTTTTTTGGTACTGAACTCCAGAGTATATTGCATAGCAGCTTCACTTGGATAGGTGTTTTTTATTTGGGTTGGATCACAAGTAGGAAAAATAAAGGGATAGTCCATAAATCACGCAAACCACAAAAATTGCGAAGTCTTTCTGACCTTGCTTTTCTGGAGACTTTTTACTATTCCTTGTCTTGTTTTTGTCTTCACTTTTATTGTTATCTGCAATCATCTTTTTGCCACAAGTTGACATTTATTCACTTTTGTTGAGAGGTTAGCAATTTGTTGACCCTAGCAAAGGGTCAGGATAAGTTTTCCGCTGTGATTTTGCTGTTCATTGTTTAAAAATTATTTATGGAGTAACGTTCATAGTTTATTTGTGTTTTTGAGCATTATTAAACTTTATTGAACATTCAGTTAATACCATCAGAATTCGGGATGCCGACAAAAAAAAGTTTACTGAATACCGGGACTTTTATAGGGCAAAATGAAACAAGATGCTGGGGAGGAGGATCCTGCAGGTCATTTTAGTTTTGTGGAGTTGGACGAAAGTTCAAGGATTCATTTTGTTGTCAAAAGGAAGTAATAAAGGGGGAAAACTTACCCCCAGAAATAAAGGCTTGATGATCATGTGGGAAGATGCGGGTTATAAATAAATAACACGTCTTTCTCAGTATTCAACTAATCTCATGTACCACTGGGAATTCATTTCAGCTTCAAACGTCACTACAAAAAATAATTTAATTGTCGTCATCGTAAATTTTGCCAAAAGTGAAATCCACGTGTATACTCACTTAAAAATTATCATCTCCAATGATAAAATTATTTATTACACAATAGCATAACTAGATATCCTTCTTTAAAACAAGAATAAATTATTTGAAATGTCAAAACTTAAATAATTTAACAGTTAACAAAAATATTTGAGACAAATCTTGATCTTTTTGCTTTTATCCATTTCCAACGTCTCATAATAAAAGTGATAAGCTTGAGTAATGAGATAACCTACATACTTTCTCGAAACATAAATTTAATATTTATGTTTTTGTATAAATTGCATCCATAATATTGAATCATTAATTTGTGGATACAAAAGCACATAAAAGATGTTGATAATGTTTTGTATTTGAGATTATTGTCGCAGGATGAGATGATGATAATGAAGTCTGTCAACACAAACTGTGTCAACTGAATTCATTGTCAACGCACAGCAGGCAGGGATCCAAATTAAGTAATTTATGTACCCACCTACCTGTATTTCAAGCTTAATTTTACATGCATACATTCTAGCTCCTCGTCAATGCCGTAAGTCTTGACAATTACATGACATTTACGCGTTTCTTACTTGTCCCATTGTCACTTCTCTCATAATACTCGTATGCTTCACACATCTTTCTTTATGTCATTTCATTCATTTATGAAAAGATAAGCGGCCAAGCAGAAGACGAGCATCCTAAAAAGCTTGAAAATAATTACACTTCTACTGACACCTATCAACACATTCGCTCGTGAATTTTGTTTGTTTAGTTTTGGTAGCCAAATATGTTGTCAACCAGACAAAACCAGAAAACTATTAAATATTTGTATAGACCGACCGCCATATTAATTGCCATTCCTGTGCTGTTAAACTGACGTGACATGACATGAAAAAAGCAGAATAAAATGGTATTTTCCGCGACATAATTTATGGACGATCAGTAAAAAACAAAGTAAGTTGTGAAGTAGGTGACATTGCAGTTCACTTTTATTTCTTTGATTAAACCTTTTTCATTCAATCTTAATAAGTTTTATTCACAGGAAAATTACTAACAATTTTGTCACTTTTTAATTTTTTAATAAATTTGATTCTATCTTAACTGTATTCATGCTATGTTTGCATTCCAGTATTGATCCTTTTCATAAAAATTTGTTTGTTGTGATGGGTGCACGGTGCACCTTACACCAGGTGGATAATGAAGATGGCCAAAACTACTGCCTTGATTTCAGTCCATTGAACAAAAATGAGAGTGCATTATCATGTGCCTTTATAATCATTTTTCCTTCAACTTCTTCTTTGACAGGTTACATAACTCACAGAAAAGTCACCAGTCCATTCCAGTTGTATACTTATCGCGTTACTCACTCCTTGATTGACTGACCACCTCCTACACAACATACAAATGAATAAAAAATGATGAATAAAAATTTAGAGTTGAGACTATTTCACAACGACAAATGTTAGATTGAATTAAAAGAGTAAAATTTTGTTTGAATTTACATGCATGCAAATGCGAATTTATAGTGACTTGAACAAAACGGTCAATTACTTGTTACTCCCGTTTTTAATTTATTTTAAAGGAGTCAAATTGGAATATACCACATTAAAAACTGCCATTAACTTGTCAGTTGGATGATAAGTGCAGGTGTCAAAATGACATTTTTAAGGAAATCGATTATCTAGAAATAGGAGCAATTAAGAAACTGAAAGAGCATTTTGACTCTGTGAATCCACATATATATGATTTTAAGGCCACAGCTACCTTAATTATTCATATAATCCCGTAGACGTTGATGAGTGTCACACACTGCATTGGTTAATTACTAGTTAAAATGTCATAATAATAATATTCATTGACTCATCTTTAACGATCTGTGATGAAATCTTTGAAGCAACTACTTTAATTGCTATCATTTGGAATACTAGTTCAACCCTCATTGTAATGGTGCAACTATAAAAGGTATAACAAATTTACAATATTAAGGCTAATTTAATGCAGCAAAACGAAAGCAAAATTTTCATTATGCATTTTTTTCATTGTAGGTGGCTCAATCGCCTGGCTCAAAAGATAAAATGCATTTTATAAGAAAATGTGAATTGATCAGCGTTACTATACTGATCATGCCGGTATCACATTCCAGGAGCTGCCGCATCCACAGACATACATCGAAAAATAAGGAAAAGGGTAATTACAGATGGTTAGATTACATTTATGGAATCACCTTGGCATTCTCTTCCAATCAACTCGCTGCACTTTTTTGTTTGCCGTGTCATTTGATATGCTTACCTGTCATTATTATTTAAGCTAACAAGATCAAAAGTATATATCCCACTAAAGATCGTAATAAGAGGTAGCCACCAAATATGTGTGAACTCTGCGTCTGCCTATTCTTCTCACTAAACATAAGCCAAATTATTACCAATAAAAATGGGTGTACATAAAATATAAAGAGAGACACGCGATCCGTTACAAATCAAACTACTTGTCTTATTATTCTTCCTATATATTTAATTGTGATAATTGCTATTCTCGGACTGCTGCATTTTATCTTTTTAGAGCCGACTTATGGACTATTGTGGTTGTTGTACTGTTGAAAGGAATCATTCAAATATGACGATGTCTTTTTGGGTCAATATGCCAAGTACTGATTCAGATGTATGTGTAAATGTAAAGGGTGGTTAGGTAGATAACTTAAGTTTGTTTTAGCATTTTTGATAACGTTATATGTGAACAACCCCGAACGATTCATTTGTCTCGCTGCAACACCATCACTTTGTATCATTATCCCCATGATTTCTAGTCTGAAATCCATTTTTATTGTCAAGACGCTTGAATTTATAAATACGTTTTTTCTTTGTGTATCGTGCTACCAAACTCATGTGGGATTTTCCATGCAAAAATTTTAAATGAAGAGGTGGTGGTGGTCAGAATAAGCAATTTCATTGTATGTAGCAGGTCAACCAGTAATTAAATCATTTATTGAATTGCATCCACACACAATTGAATGGTAAGTTTGACAAGCAGCAAAAAATACAAAACTGTACAACCAAAGGAGACACGTACATGTTTGGCATCCGGTCTGCATGCTACTGGCAAATAAAATTAAATGATTATTTTTAATATCATTTGAACTTGTAAAGCAGTTGCATTTAATTTTTACTACAAATCCAAACCAGGATCAAAAGTGCAGTGAAATATCAAGGACAACGTGTGGTGTGGCGTGCACTAATTTGTATTAATTAAGATTTTAATAATAAAAAAATCTCCCCGGTTACATCTGCAATAAAGGCGGTTGAGCAGCAAAACATGTTAGTTTATAACTCATTGAATTTTTACTATCACAGTACTTTTTAATACACCAAGTTTTTTACTACTACAAGTTACTAAAGTATTTGCATTTGTTAAAACTGATTAAAAAATTTATGTGCATTGCATTTTTGTTGTCTCCATTTCTTTTACACATGTCATCGCATTATATCTTTTGGATGGAGAATCCATCTTGGAGTACAATAGTATCCATGAAAATTGATGGAGCTCTTTATTTTCTTGTTCAGGTGAGGCATGCATGTATCACGCAGACGTTTACATAAAAAATGGTCTAAAAATAACTACCTTCTCTTCAGCTACTAGCTAGTAGCTATTCTTATCCATATCGATAAAAAATATGTTATCAGCTAAATCTCTTTTTACAAAAAACATGTTGCTGGACAATGATTTATGATTTGATCTTGAGTGCCACATCCCACCAGTGCTATAAAAAATATTTAAAAAAAAGTATTGTCAAGGAATACAGTCAAGTGACTAGCCACTAGCCAACCCAAATAATGCATAATAGCAAGCAGCATGCAACGTAACTTTGACAAATGAAAAGCAATGAGCCACCAGCCGCTTTATTAAATGAATTGTAAACCTGTTAATTGACAAACAGCATTTCAGACGATTCCTATTCTTTTTTCTGAACAATAATATTAATAATAATAAAATGATTCCTGTCCGGTGGATGTACTTGTAATTGAGCGTGAGATATAAAGTTTGATGATCATGATTATGATTATGGAAGGATGTGCATTTTATAATCTTTTGTGACTTTGGCTTGTTAGCAGCCAAGCAAACGCAAGGAGTAAAAATGTAAGCAAGCAAGGACAACTGAAAATCTTCTTTGCTTCTTCATTTTCTTATTACCCTCATAATTATCCTCCTAGCTAAATATCAAGACATGAATGGATATAAATGATATTCCATACCCTTCCCATTTTATATTCAATCTGAATCAATCAGAAGAGTATCAAAATCAACAAAACAATATTGATACTCTTTTTGTCCTTATGCCCAGTGAACTATTCGAAAGATTCTTGCTGTAATAAAAGATTTTTTTTCTTTAATAAAATCCCAATCCCTTTAGATTCTAGCATGCGTTATGCATTATCAGTATTGGCTACATTTTTTAAATATTAACATCGTGATATAAAATTAATTATTTGAAACTATGTAATAAATTACTGTATGAAAAAGTTTTTAATTATTACAACACGGTAATTAAAGAAAATGAAAGTTATGTGAAATGAAAATATAACCGTAACAACCTTGTTATTTAGTTATTCATGCCAATATTTTTAAGGTAAATTGCAAATAAAATATAGCGCATTGAGTTTGACTTCTATATTCAGTTATTCAGCAACAATTTATACCATAGTAGTCTGACAATAGTGACAGTTATTTACCAGTCACTTAAACTACTTGACAAATCCTGTCTAAGGTTTAATTTTTAATTTGTCAAATAAATATTTAGCTTTTATAACACTGCCTCATTTACAACGTGCTGAACCAAAAACACTTTTTCATAAAAGGTTGATAAAATTTTTTAACGTTGCCTAATGCTGTCGCTGTCACTTACAATAACTCAAGAGAGTAACTCTAACTCACTGTAGAGTGTTTTGTTGATGTCGAATTGATGTAAACAATATTCTGAGAAATAACCCTGAAAACTTGTCCAAAATGTTACAAACTTCTACAAAAAAACAGTATGCTGCTGTGGTCGGGCTCCCAGACATGTTAAACCAACAAGAAACCCAGTGACAGGATGACGACAAAACCTTGGCATTACTTCGCCATTTTTCTGACTGTAATCAGTAGAGCCGCTCAAATTTACACTGGTGATGTGTGGCTTTCAAAGTCCAGAATAGCAAGTTGGGGGGAATGGAGTCCAATCCAAAACTGTAATTCAGACAGCGTTTTTATCGGGATGGAGTTGCAGTTTCACAATGACAGCTACAACGGTAGGTCGCTCTTGGTTGGGGCAATCATATTGTGTGGAAATCCAAAAACTCGTCGCATTAACTCAACTATTAGGATGAAAGATGAACCTGAGGGTGAGTGGGTTGACATGACCATGTGTCCCAGAAACACTTTTGCTGTTGGATTCCAACTAGGCCACACGCAAGGCTGGCCATTTCGAGCAAATAAGATGAAGGTATTTTGCAGCAATGCAGACAACACTTTACTCGAAACACTGGAGGGGAACTACAATGACACACGAGGTAAATGGACCGAAAAACAGTTATGCTCCCGAGGTAGCGCACTATGCGCTTTGCGAGCACAAGTCGTTGACTCTACATTTTCCAGTGGCATGCTACAAAACATTGATATGAAATGCTGCGCACTTCCGATATCCAACAGCTCTCCTGAATCAACTTCGCCACAAAATGAGCTACGGCGACATGATTTCGTCATCAGCAATTTGAACGACCGCTTGCAAGTTCTTTCCCCATGTTTCATTCAACTTATTAACTTCAGAGGGATTGAGTTTGGTCCTTTGAGCATCCCTGTCCTAACATCCCGCTATTCAGTAATCATAACTGACGAGGGAACTAAAGTAGGTGTCATTGAAAAAAATGCAACGGTTGACGCATTTACCAGCAAAAGTTTGAGGTGCACCGCACAAGTCTTCATATTTCCGCCCTCCACAGCAAATGAAAGTAAGGACAACAATTATTTTGTAACACCGTCAGGAAGTCTGAGAATTCCAAAAGAGTATATTAATTTGGGACAAAGACGGATCAGGTACAATTCTTCAACCTCGCTCTATTTTCAACGGCAGCCATACGCCAGGTACGTAATCCTAGTGACGGATACAAACGAAAATGTTCTTTCTTCCGGTTGGGTTTCTCTCTACTTCAACCTGCTAAATCAGAGGCAAAGTCACAAGTTTCGGTTTCATGCTGACATGCTAGTTTTTAGGATAAATAAAATAAAATCGAAAACGTCGAACAATTCTGAAGTGTCATTGCAAAAGGTTGAGATAGCCAATTCAATTGAGTACCTTTGTCGGTTTTGCTCACCATGCCAAATGTTTCGTATTATAAACATGAGCCTAACAAAGCATTTCACTTACACGAATTTATATCGACATTTGAAAATATTGAAAAAGTCGTCAACAATTTGGTTCGTAGCGGACTCTGCCAGGCCATGGAATCGTATAGGAAATTTCAGCAAACATTTGGGACACAAATTGCATTTTCCAAATTTGGACTCTTTCGGGCTTGAGACATTAGCCATTGACAAATACAGGTTGGAAGAGCTTTTAGGAATCGTGATGGATGGTTCCTCCTACATAACACTTATCCAACCTTTAGTCAAGATATGCAACGGAGTCCTAGCTTCAAAAACGACTGTTAAATATTATGGATTCAGTATTCCGGAATTTCAGAATAAAATCAGTCCACCGAATGATCTGGCTTTTATAACGGAAGAGAGAAAATTCTCCTTCCTCACATGTTTCAGACGGAACTCTGGTGTGTTTGCCTTCATTCTCTTGTTAAAGGCTTTCGACTGGACTGTTTGGATCTGCATTCTCCCAACCTATTTCGCAGTGATGATTATGGTTGGCCACTTGGGAATATTGAAATCTTCGTGCGGCGGTCTATTACGAAAATGCGATCTCCTCCAGTTAAGCTATCAATTATTATTGGAGCAATCAAATGACTACCTACAAAACGCAGGTAGAAACCTTAATCATATTTTTACTTTCTGGATAATCACTCCTCTGCTGTTGGTTGGAATAGTTCTGAGCAACGCGTACAAAGGAGAAAATTTGAACAAGCTCACATTACCCATCAGACCCATTCCATTTGAAAGTGTGGAAGAATTAGTGGCAAATAAGTTTACAATTTATGACGACCGGAGTCATAGTCTCAAACGAGAAAGTAAATTCGCATCTCCTCCAATGTTGAGTTTTACTAAAGAGAGGTTACTCTTGGATCCGTTAATTACTTTATTTTACTCGGAAGTTCTCAAAAAACTAGGGAAATGTGAGGAAAGTAAAGGCTGTGGTAAGTCATCATTCCAGCATATATGATTACAAAAGACGGCTTCTATTGCAACAGGATATAAATGAGGATGAGTGGAGCATTGGCGAGAATATTTACCCAGGTATTCGAACAGGTTGGAAACTAAGTAATAATGACAATCCACTAGTTTCCAAGAGAATTGGAAATCTGCTTGAGTCCGGGATAGGAGGGAAATGGTTTGAGCTCCAACAGAGGAAATTGTATTTATATAAATCTAAAAACAGTGATGCCTTTATGCCACATGAAGTAAAAAATAGGATGAAGCTTCAGAGAATAGGGAATAGAGTAATTAGTACCCGTTTGGCTGGAAACATTACGACAATATTTGTTGTGCTTTTTGGAGGATGTGGTACGGGACTGGGAATGTTTCTGGCCGAACTAATGCGTCCAACCAAAGCAAGGATTACATATGCAATTTCTACAGTACATCAAATCCTTTCGATTATGGGCACATGCTTTCACAAATGCATTATTTCCTCAAGGCAAGCAATTGGCGTTTTTAAAATAGTTGTAGAGTAAAAGTTAGATCCGTTTTTTAGGTTCATGTTTTGAAATGTAGAGAGGCCAATAGTTTTAATTGTCAACGTCAACACACACATGTTTCAAGCTATACTCAATTCTATGTATAGACGCATGCGCATCAATCAAAGATCAGCAGTAAAGCAGAAGACGTAAATTCAGCTCATTTATCAAATGTAAAATATTCATTTGTATTGGAATTTTTTCTTGTTTTCCTACACCTCATTCGAAATGAAGATAACATAGCCAATAAAGCAACTGCCTTGATTTCATAGGAAATTCAACAAAAAATTAGAGTGCAATGCCATGTGCAGTTGCACATGGCTCATTGTTTTTGTTCTCCTCAACTTCTTTTTTGACAGTTTGCACAACTCAAAGATAAAACACGCCATAAATGGATCACGTCAATCACTCCCTCATTGATCATCTATTCAAAATACACAAATGAATGGGGAATCAGGAATAAAAATGATTTCAAGTTTGCACAAATGCAGTACATTTATTGTGCAAAGTTGATATTTGGCACTGTCAAAAATAAAATTGCAATGAATAATTTCGTAAAGATGAGTAATGGATAATTATAGTGTAAATTCACCATTTTGTTTGAATTTGCATACATGCAGCTGCATAAAAAACTATTATTGTATTTATTCAACAAATTAATGAATACAATTTGTATCAATTTTTGGTACAATAATCATGATGACTGTAACACATAATTTCCGTAGCCTAGAAAATTGAATAAACGGCTTAATAAACAACTCTCTGTAAGCAATTGATTAAATTGAGACTGTTTAAAATTTTGTGCAATTGTAACTATTATTTCTCCAATTATAAACTAAACAAATATTTTATTACATTATGGCTAATTTAATGCAGTAAACTTAAAAAATGACAACTGCGAAAACCAGTTAAATGTTTGCTTTTGAATATTCAAAAATTGAGTGTCCACATAAATTTGTATTGCCTTCTGCTAGACACATTTTTACGGCACTTTGGAAACTTGTCAGGAAATGAAAATAAAATGTAAGTAAATTATAGCAATTTATATGCAAATTTTGTATTGATTCAGTTTTCATGATAAGTACTAAACGTTAAGAATTTTATTAAATGACAAATAAAAGGACGATCACTTTTAACCTAGAATGAAAATTAATTTAGATTAGGCACCTTGCCCACAATACAAATATTATTTTGCAGACAAAATGATGTGGATTTAATTTTTTGATGTCTTCAGACTAGACAAATAAATTTTCTTTGTTTTTGTCAACAGTGATTTGGGTACTAATAATTCAGTGCACATCCCTAACCTGTGCTTAATTTTCAATAGGTAATTTAATCAAATAGGTAACCTTTTAAACAAGTAATCACAAAAGACAAGTGATTTACATAAGTTATTCACGTCATTTTACAAAATAAATGTCTCACGACATGTGCTTTGTATGTCGACAGTCTCATTAGCACATATTATTAGCTAATGTCATACCGTATTTCCGTATTAATAGCCCATCCTTTTTATAGCGTCCCTAAAATTATGGCAGACTGAAATTAATATTACCGTTAGAAATTTAACAAAGTTTCGTATAGCTAACAGTACAATGCCGTATTTCTTATATTAATAGCAGGCCTTTATTTAATGTTTCCCTGAAACCACAGCAGGCAAGGGAAAAATACTTATTCCACATTAGAAATTTTTATTCATTATTATTATCGCACCGTACATAAATCAAAATATGGACAGGGTTACAACAAGAGGAAATACGGTATTCGTCGTATTTTTTACGGTAATCATCTTACGCAGTTTGCGATGGGTAAAAAATTAGGGAAAATTTAATGCAAAAAAAATAAATAAAAAGGCTTGGCTGTTATTAATGTTATGTAAATAGGTATGCAACATGTATTATGTATCCCTTAACCTTTTGTTATTTTATTGTTAACCTTGCTATTCTTTTTATTCTATTTATTTGGCAGTGGCAACAAAAAAAGAAATAAAACTCCATAAAAAGCAATGGGCATCCGGGTTACAACAAAAGGAAATACGGTTTTCGTCGTGTTTTTTACGGTAATCATCTTACGCAGTGAGCGATGGGTAAAAAATTAGGGAAAATTTAATGCAAAAAAAATAAAATAAAAAGGCTTGGTTGTTATTAATATTATGCAAATAGGTATGCAACATATATTATGTATCCCTTAACCTTTTGTTGTTTTATTGTTAACCTTGCTATTCTTTTTATTCTATTTATTTGGCAGTGGCAACAAAAAAAGAAATAAAACTCCATAAAAAGCAATGGGCAAATTATTACAATTTTTATTTACTTGAATGCCGCTTCAATTGTCGCGTGTATTGAATAACAAGTTGTGGTGCAACATTGAAATAAACATAAATTGATACCAAATCCTGGTAGGGTGCCTTTTGCCACTGTAACATCCACAATAGCTAGAAACAATAACAAACAGGTAAGATTTGTACTTTTGATAATAATGATAACAATAAAACTAAATGGAAGCAGTCAAAAATATGAGGATGATGACAATCAAATTGACAGATTTGTGGCTGCCGTTTTTGTTTTGGTACCTAAATTTTGAAGGAGTTCAATTGAATAAAATGATAATTTATTAAGGTTGGGTCTCAGGTGGGAACTTTCAGGGCAGAGTATAATCAAATGTGAGGTTAGACGGCTTTTTAAGGAAAAATAATAATTAAGAGCAAAGGTTAAATGCTCTTGACCACATGGCTGCTGAATCTCAAAATAAAAAGTATAAAATAAATTTGGTTTGATTTTAGCATTTTCTCACTGCATTGAAATTTATTAATTCATTTTTTTGTTTACAGGCGACATAATAGCATAATAGTTTGGTCTGTGTAAAGAGAGCGACGTGGTTGTTGTACCACAAGAAAAAATGCAATTAATGACAAATGTAAACTGATCCCGCTGGTATCACATTCCAGGAGCAACGGTAGTTATGTTCTTAAATAGGAAAATAAGGAAAACGATAATTACAGCTGGCATGAACTCACCTTGGTCTTCTCTTTCTATTGTTTTTTTTCTGTCCCTGCTGCACTTTTTTGTTTGCTGTGTCATTTGATATGGATACCTGTTATTATCATTACAGTTAACAAGATCAAAAGTATATACC
>JAITYZ010003229.1:0-20698 GCA_027744595.1 Paronellides praefectus | reverse complement strand
TAATCAGGTATGTATTAATCTATCCCGTTTTAGGTATTCCATTCCTTTGCACCAGAATGACATGTTTGAGACACTGATGGCAAAGTTGTTTCCTAATGACGCGGCTGTTTGCGATGCGTTCATGCGTCAAAAAAAATGTTAGTTTCACCTGAATATTTACGTAGATATGGTATCAAGGTAAAAAAGGTAATGACGATATTTCACTTTGTTCATGAAACAGTGATGCAGTGTACATATTCATGGCATATAATTTGTGTTTGTTCGTTTTCACGGAAATAGGTTATCCAATACCCTGGAGAAATCATCATAACCTATCCATACGGTAAAACTAACTTAGTATTTGTTCAAAATTTATGCTCAAATACATTTCGTGGTTTCATGTAATGGTTTTTAGTTAGCTATGATTTAGGCATCAAATTACAATAACGTGTTAATTTTTATCCCTTTTATTTCGTTACAAAGGTTACCATTTCGGATTTTCAAATGACTACACCTTGGCAGAAGTAATAAATTTCACCACTGCTGATACAATAGAATTTTACAAAAGGTCTGCGATCTGCAGACGTGAGATATCTCATGTCAATATCAAACACATGAGCAAAATCTAGGAATCAAAGGAGTAAGTTTTTTTCGTTTGATTACACATCATTCAATATTTTAGATGACTTTAATATTCTTTTTATGATTTTGTTATTCGTTCAAGGAAATATTCTAATTATAAAGATGGCAAAGACTACGGCTTCCATCCCCTCGACAAAACTGTTTATTATGCAGCTGAACCGCCACATCTACGAATCCTAGCCAATAATAAAAGTTCCAAAGGGGATGAAATGTACAACAGACCCAAGGGTCGCGATTCTGAAGCTAAAGTGTATTGGCGTAAACAGGTTGAACATTTGGAAATCAATCCGGAAATTTTTCTGACCAAACAAACAACTGCAGGAGTAACAACAACACATACCGTAGAAGTAGATATTGAAGATTTCAGCATGAGCGACACAACCATCGATTCTGGGTCAAGTGTCACTGAGGATTCAACTAGTTCCGTCTCCGACGATACTCAGTCAGGCAATCGTGCAGGCACATCTCAAGACATCGAAAAGAAGACTCCCACAAAAACAAAACGTCTTCGAAAAACAAAGGGTTCATTTAAAATTTGGAAGACAGAATTCACAAATACATGCACTGAAAATGATCCACAACCTAGTACTTCTTCCAGCGTGAAAGTTACGACTAGTAAATATATATGTAAAATATGTGGAAAGAAATTATCAAGTCGTTCAACGTTATTTACTCACAAGAAATATACACATACTTCGGGGAAAACAATCGCATGTAATATAGTTGGTTGCGGAGTTATATTTCAACATCCATCGTCTCTTTTCAGGCATAAGAAATACTCTCACGCTGATAACAAATGTCCGAAATGTGGGAAAAAATTCAAGACATGTTACATCGAAAAACACATCATGAAATGTACAAGTAGCAGTCAAGCCTCAGGCTAATTTCAAATCTACAGAATCATTGGACGCGTCTCCATTTTGCGATAATAATGAATTGCATTTCATAAATTTTTACTTACCAGCACTTATGTCTTTATGATCAATAATAACATAGTTATGCGGTCGTAAGTAGTAAGTTGTAAGTATCGATGTAAAATGTTCAACATATAAGGCAAAGGATATGCAATGTACTCAAATTTGCAAGGTATTAGATCATATGCCGTAAAGTATCATGTGCGCAATAGTTTATTTTATTTTACTTCCTTTCTTATTTCTTACAATTTACATTCAACGTATTACTAATGTCATGTATTTAGTTACATTGCTGATTTTATTTTTTTCATTAGATACATTATACTAGGATACATAATAATAATCTAAAATTGAAAACATCAAATGTAATGCAGTTGTGTATATTCTTATATCCATACAAATGTGCAATAAACTACAATTAAATATAACTGTATATTTAAAAAATTCGTATACTGAATTTTTTTATACAATCAAGTTCTCAATACAATTCCATTTATCTAATCTACAAATTGTTAGTTTGACATTACATCTAATCTTCCGCTAAGTTGATATCTCCTTTTTGTGGCTATTTTATACTTGCAAGCTAAATATTACTTATGCTCATATATTTGTATTGGCACTCAAGTCGACATAAATATACTGTATACACATATTTCCATGTAAACATTTATTTTGATGCATACAAAAATTAAGAAAACTTTATGTTGTTATCATTTATCCATTTTCACAATATTAAAATTTATCATAACCTGGTATTCTACAATCGGTACAATATCAAGGCCTGTCTGGCGATTGTTTGTATTTGCCTGCATGGGTTCACGGTTGATGCTGCCGTGCTGAAGAGTGGTTTTGGCTCCACACAGACTAAGCATAGTCGAAACCCTGCGAAAGTTGTTATTTATTTGGTGAGTTATTATTATTTATTTGCTGAATTAATATAATTTATTTTGGTGCGCATGAGCATTTTATATTGGATACATACTTGATTGATGACGATGCAGTGCATATATTGATGATGATAATAATATTAATAAATAACACAATAATTTAATTTCCTTTGAAAAGTGATTCAAATGATTCAAGTACGGACGATGATAGTGCTGGAAACGAATACGGAGATTTGGATAACCATGAATCACGTAGGACAGCTTATGACACCTAATCACAATAGGTAACTGATCTGTCGGTGGGAACTCTTGTGGTTGCAAAATGTCTTTTCCAGCGGTTAGACTTTAACTGATTATCGAAACTAAACGTGTCCAGTTTATATGGGACTTACAGACCTTCCCTATAATAATAAAATCTCGGTTTTGTTTGAATGTGCTTAATTAATAAAGACCAATAATTATTACGTGATACGGGTGATCGGGATGTAGTTATGTGAAGTAAACCAACAATTATTTTAAAAAAACATACAAGGACAAGTTATTCAAGCAAAATTTTAAAATTGAGGAAAAAAAGGCTCATGTGTGAACGATTAGATATGGTAATGATGGTCAACAGAAGGTGAATAAATCAAGGACAGTTCACATCGTAAATTCAAATAAGAAAATGACAATGCACTTGTCAAGATCATCCACATACTCTATAACCATCCAGCCACATTTTTATCTATCTCATCATAAAACAGAACTGTCATGGCATCAGCCATCACCACACCCTCACTATGGACGTAGTATAAACTCATTCTTTTGCTTTATTGCCGCTCAAAATTCGCATTGCATTTCCCGAATTTCTTCTTGTCACCGTTTCATAGCAAAAGAAAATAAAGTAGCAATGACAAGGACCAAAAAAAGTATGATTGATTTGTATGCGCCTAGTGAACTGGAGAGATTGGAAATTTTACGAGCCTATTACTTTAAACTTTTGATGATGCACAGACAGCAAAAAGTCTTTACAGATGCATAATATAATATTATAGAGTAGAAACCCTGCTATTATTTTATATGCTTGTATACACTTTCCTTTTTCTCCACATGAAAACATAGTGGCGATATATGTGAAGTTGGAATCCACATTTTTGATACCATATACGATTATTATGCACTTAAGTGAGTGTCTGCTGCTGGTTCTGCTCCTACTGTTTTTCTTCCAAGTTATTACTAATGCAGTCAAGCAAGCTAACTCAATGTACATTTCATATTTTCTTGGAAAGTCTACGTGCCCTTGGCCCTGGTATGCATGCATTACATTTTCATTGTGAAATGTATATTTTTTTAAACAAGAAAACTTGCGCAATATAAATAGGTATATATTTTTTTGTACATGTGGAGCTCTGTATGTATATCTGCTTTCTCGGCTTTCGTTTGGCTTCCTGCTATTCAGTGAAGTGTACAAAGTGCTCATGGGACTTTAACTTTCACCGCCGCTGCTACTGCTGCTGCTGCTACCAAAAAAACTGCTACACTGTCTGTATTGCTATTTTCGGTTGTAGCAGAGCTGCTCTGACAGAGCAGAGTGAGTGCTATGTTTGAAATGTGCACAAACCACATTTCAGTTGAGAAAAGACCAGAGAGTTCATTCACATTCCTTTCCTCGTACATATTTTCCTTGGCCATCTTGTAGAAACATGTCAGTATTTTTTTTTTCGGTCTCGAATCTCCTAAAAAGCTTTTTTATTTTGGTGAATTAAACTACCGCTCGATTTAGCAGTACTCGATTTTTTTCTGATTTACCCCCCTCACTTTTGTGAAATTCGTGTGCAAAGTTGAATTTTTCAAATTTATATATTTTCGTACAAAAGTAAATAGGATACAAATCTTGGAAATAGACTATAAGGTGCATTTTCTAAACTTCCGATGACAAAATAGCGCACGTATCCCTTATCTGCCGACCAAGAAGACGAATTTCGGGCTTAGTAGTGCCGTGGTGTGTATATTCTTTTACGGCCACACGATACAATACACACGTGCAACCGGATGGGAATAATATACCGTACCTCTGTTTCATGAAATATCACAGCTTGTCATGTCACAATTTTTACCGTATTCTTTTCCACGAGGAGCGGAGAACGAAGAAGAAGAAACGAACAGATTGAAATTCAATGTCACCTTTCCATTCACATAAAACCTTGTCCCGTTCATTTTATTTGCTACAACGACTGCAATTTCTATTCCTTGTCTGATCTCAAGTATTATTGCAATTTATTTTTTTTCTCGACGAGCCGAATAAACACACTGAAGCTTTTTTTACTGTTAAATCCTGCAAAAAAATCTTCAGCCACCACGTTTTCCTCTATTTCTTTTCTATTATTCTGTCGGATGTGGTCGTCTCGAGTATCCTAGCTACTTATTTTGCATTCATCCCCTTTGAAACTGAATACAAACAGACATCAGCTACACAAAAAGAATACTACATGTTTCTAATATATACTTTATAGTGTATTATCATTTTCCATACTTCCGTTTTGTCTTCCTGGTGCAGAGAAGTTATGAAAGTAAAAGCTTTAATTTTCATTTTGCTCCCAGGCCATAAGCTCAATAACAATTTAACTTTGTGCTCTGCTTCTATCCTCCTTTTTATTCCAGCAGATTATTAAGACTTTCCATTCCAGTCTCGTTTGTATACATTGCAATTATACAATTTCTTCAGAGATGAAGACAAGAACAGCATAATAATAATAATAATAATAATAATATAGTGTATAGTGCCGCGTATTTATTGACTTTCTTACAAGAAGAAGAACAAAAATTCCGTTACTGATATTATTATTATTATGACGTGCTTTTCTCTTCTTTTGCTATTACTGGTTCATCAAAATCCTAATCTCTGAAAGTTTTTTGTTTGGTATGCAAACAATCTTTAAGCATTCAAGTATCTTTTTTGTACCATTTCCTTTTTTACTCAAAACATCAGTGAATGCAATCATTTTGATCTTCTCGGCTCACTTATTGCATCTTTTTGTGAGGCTAATCTACTCACTTGACTTGCTCGCTATTGCTTGTCATTAAAACAATTGTAGTACTTTACATGCAAAATGCGTCGAGAGAGGGATAGTAGAAATAATGAAGAAAGGACAAGGAGTAGTTTCTTTTTTAAATTGGAAACATGTTATTATGACACACTTGCTTGTTGTTTAAAGATTTAGCGAAATTTGCAAGCGCCTTTAGTGACCAATTTATTTTATTGTCAATTTGATTGCTCACGTCCAGACGTGATACATTATTTTTGTTGTGAATCCTTTTTTTTTGGAAAGTTCAATTTTTTACTGGTTTATTTTCCACCCCATATTATTTTCCCACTATGCAAAATAGGAAGTGTATTGGATAATATTGAATGTAGGCTAATTCCGATTTTATAATAAAATTTGCAAACAATATGTGCACACAAATTTAATTGCGCAGTAATTTGAAAAGATGTTAATTCCTGGTACACGTGCCCGGAATAAACTCGTAAGAATTTTTCCTTCTTCCTCCGTAAAAAAGTATGGTTATTGTTTACTCAAATTAAAACTGTTCCAGTTTTTTGGGGAGAACCTTCATTTAATAGGAAGTCATTTTTTAAAATTAATAAACGCGCCATTTTTAAAAAAGAAAAGAAAAATTGCTTGACTTTGTATTCAAATTAAATTTGTATGAGTTTCGGAATACATCCCTTAAAACAATAGACATCTTGACCCACTTCTTTTTTTCACTTCCGGTGAAATTACTCTAGAATGCGTTGTGTAAGCTTGAAAGCTTTCACTTGCCCTACTTATTTCATCAAATTTATAATTTAATGACGCATGGTATAACCAAACCACACAGACTGCTTTCTTGCTATCTCTCACAACAAACTGTCAACAAGAACCTGACATAATTAAATGTGAAAAGCATGACTTTAAAAAATATGAGTGACGCGAACATAAAACCAAAATTGTTTTTCAACAAATAAGCGGAAATGACAAAATGAATGACATCCACACTCGGCCGTTATTTTTACCAAAAACATCCCTCAATAAAACGGAGGAAATGTATACCTCACAAAGAGACTTCGTTTTGCTAAAGATTTCAAGTGTTTGGTTTCATTCGTTTAGCAGTACAAATCTACAAAGCATTGTACAGAAACTGCCCTTGTTATGAGTCATATAACTTATGACACAGTTAAAAAGCAACAATAGTGGCATAATAGCAAGCCAGTCTTGATAAAACGCGTTATATTTTTTGCCATTTGAGCCTACAAAAGCTAAAAAGAAGAAGACAATTGAAAGGAAGTGAAGAGCACTTACTGACTCTGGAGAGCTTGAACGCATCCGCCGTTTTAATGGTGTCTATAAAGGCCTGTAGCTCAAACTTCCGATCTTCACTGCCACGGTTCCTCACCGTGAGGGCATACTTGAGCGCTGCCTGCTCTTGAGTACTTCCTTGTTCAAAAATTGCACCTGAAAAAAAAGAAGAAGAATGAGTGTATTTAATAAATAGACAACTCTGTACACATCAAAAAGTCAGAAAGAAAACCTTTTTTTGTTGTTGTTGCACAAGTGCAATTTAGCATTGCAATGTATATTTTTATGATTGTGTTTTCAAACTTTCTCTTTTTACTATGTATTACCTTATTTTAACTTGTTCATGTTTTTGTAGTATGGCAATTGCAATTGCAGGCGAAATTTTCTTTTTTTCCCATCCTTTTGTTATACAATTTTTTTAGAAACTTTTATTGTATTTAAATTGTATTAGATAAGTAGAACGACTAGAAGCGCTCAATATAAAGTGAACAAAATAAAGAGAAAGTTTTAAAAAAATTGAAGTACATTTTTATGATGAAATGATGAGTACAGCTTCAAAAATATTGTTACAAATACATTAGTAACATAAACTAGTAACTACATCAACTACTTAAAGTATCAGAATTAAAGTACTTGCGTGCCTATTAAGTTGTGTAGTAGTTATTTCTACTGAATATCTATTCAATTAGGAATATTTGTAATCTATATAATTAGAATTTGCCATAATAATTTGTGGATGAGCATGAAACCCTATATGTTTTTGTAATTGTTTTCAAGGAACTTGGGCTCTAAATAGATAGCATTTCGGATTGTTGTAGCAACTTCTCGTGGTTGTATAAATTCCAGAAAGAAGTATGTAGGTAGTTTGAATTTCATACTTTGAAATTCGTATTGCCTGGAATACCTGAAGAACATATCATTGGAAGCGAATGATAAAGTGATTTTTTCTAGTTATCCCTATGCAATGTGAAGCGGGTAAAATGTTAGTTGTATTTTTTTTACTTTCTTTTGCCTATTTACGTTTTTACTCCATTATTGGATTATTTTTTCAACATTAAACCTAAACTCTCACTGCTTGGTTATTTTACATGTTCCAAAAAGATTTAATAAAATTCATATTTTTATGCGTTTACATTAATAAATTTCAGTTTATAGGAACCTTATGTGGTTTTTTTTGACTTTTATAAAAAACTGTATCAAAATCTACATTTCTTTTTCATATCTGCTACAAAAATATTTTTATGTGAAATGTTCTTTTTGAGTGACTGAATGAGAATAAAAGTAAGAGTAAAAATTTACTTTATACACTCTACTTGTCTTTTATTTATTACACTTTTCTGTCCTTTTATAGACAAGTGAATGCAACACTGTGATATGCTAATAGATAGTGCTTTGATTCCCAGGTTTCAGGTTTTTGGTTCCGGGTAGATTCGCCCATCATTTCTTCAATTATTGCTCGATTTGATAGAGAAAGGTTTACTTGGGTATTTACACAGAGTTTTGAACCACGTATTCATGTTTTAAACGAATATCTCCAACATGCTACCAACTTTTTGTACGAGATGATATTTAAAAAAAATATTTCATGAAAATGGCGCATAAAGTTAGCTACCGTGCGGACATTTTTTTGCACAAGGAAAAATACAGTATTACGAAATATGAACATAACTCCACTATTTCCCTTTTTGTGATATTTTCTTGTGTTGTGAAAACCAGCTTCATTTATGATAACTAAATAGCATTTTTGAATTAAATTGTCTATTTTTGTATTTATTTCGGAAAAATTAGCTGCGTCACTTACCCACGGCAATCGGCTCACCCATCGCCAGTCGATCACTCTGGCCAACGAAAAAAACGCTGACAAGTAAAAAGACGAGGTAAATCCTGGCCTTCCAACCAGTTGAAAATCTTGTTATCCTCCACTTGTCATTCATTGTTATTCCTCATCATCATCATCCTCTTCACAATCGGGCATGAGAATAGTCATCAAGTAGTAGATGCAGATGATCGAAAATAAGTGAGATTCCTCATTGTTTTGGACAAGTTCTAGTGTCTAAACATCATTTGCACTCACATACTTTAACACTCTTTCACAACACTACTCACGCACACTAAATTCAATTTGGAAATTTATCGAATAAAGTCAACGATTTGAACGAGTCGGTTTTGTTTTTGAGTCTGCTTTCAAAATGGTAAAATAAGAAATACATCTAATTCCACTGGTTGCTTCAAAGATATTTTTTAGGCTTTTGGTATTATATTATTGGTAGGTAAGCGCATAAAGATGACTACCTATTCATACGACTTTATATATTTATCTATGCACACTATCATAATAATGTGTCCAGTTCACTGTTTACTCTCACTGTCTTCACGTTTGCTGAAATACGTCGAATCGTCAACTCTCTTCTGGAATATAACTTTTTAAGGACTCAAAGGGGATCAAAAGTACACTTTTTATCTTAAAAAACAACTGAAGGATTGGATATCATGAGATTTTGCTCATCACTCAAAATCCATGTTTTTATTTTATTCTCTTTCATTGGTTTGTATAGTTTGTAGACGGTTTATCAAATGAAATGTTTGTGGCTTGCGTTGGTTCTTAAAAATATCCGTCCCATAAAAGCTCGACATGTAGAAGCGTTGTTAACGGCACACACACACGCACCTCAACACAGTTGCCGAAAGACTGAGGAAAGCAACCGACATCGACGACAAACTATTTTTGTACGACAAACTATTATTCTATACTAGGGATAAACTGGATGAAAACCAGCACGGGTTTAAAAAATTTATATCATCATATCTATATCACATCATTATATTTTTTATATCACTTTGAAACTGCTGTTGCATCATTTTGTCAAAATATATATAAACATCTAGATAAAAAAGGTGGAAAAGCAATCGCAGTGTATATAGATTTCAGCAAGGCGTTTGACTCTGTTGATCAGAGTGCATTAATAAATAAATTAATTCATAAGTTTGAAAATAGAATACCACCATCCCTAATAAAAACAATAATTAACTATTTTACAAATAGAGAATTTAGAATTAATAATGGTGGACATACCTCCAACTACTACAAGATATCATCAGGAGTTCCACCTGGGTCCATTTTAGGTCCTTTATTTTACTCATTATTTATTAATAATATTAATGAGGCAATTAAATTACCATATAGTCTGTACGCAGACGATTTAGTGATTTACACGGGTTGTTTAACATTTGAAGAAGGACGAAGTAAGTTGCAAGAATGCTTGACTAATTTTGAAATGTGGTGTAATCAAAATGGTCNTGACTAATTTTGAAATGTGGTGTAATCAAAATGGTCTTAAAATCAATGTTCCAAAAACTAAATTCATGCTTTTTTACAAGTCAAGAGATCACTACTCTAAAAAGCAGGCTAATGAGCCAATTAGTATGTACCTATATGGTGAAACAATTGAGAGAGTACTAGTATTTAAATACTTAGGAGTTTGCATCGATACTTGCTTATCATTTAATAATCATTATGAAATGGTGGACCAGAAGATAATGTGTGCACTAGGTAGGCTATATCGTTTAAGAAGGTTACTTTCTCCAAAAGTTATAAAAACATTTTTATCTGCGTATGTGGTAAGCATAGTTGACTATTGCATTGTTATTTGGGCCATACATACGCAGTGTCAACTGCAAAAACTGCAAAATAGAATTAATAGATTTTTACATGTATACTACATAGGAAAAAACAATGGGAAAAAACGTAAAAAAATGTGTAGCATAGCAGACTCATATGAATTACTGCGTAAAATTGATCTTATGAGTATTAGTGAAAGAAGAATTCTTTCACTAGTAAAATTTGTATGGAAAAAGAAATTTCACAATCCATTTAAAGAATGGTTTGTTGATAGTTCCGTTAACCCAGTTCGATTAGTTAAAAATTATAAGCCCAACTCAGAACTATACAAACAGTCCACTCAGTGGAACTGTTGTGATGCATGGAACTTTTTTATTGAAAAAATGAAATTAACTAGTTTAGATGATATACCTTATGAATTTTATATAAGTACTTGTAAAAATATTTTGTTAAAAGATCGAGAAAAGTATATTATGTAGCTTTAGTACCCTAACTCGCAAAATATTTATATACCTATATTTGTTCTGGCCTGTCTCTGACTGTTATTGTTTACCTCTAGAAATTGATTGTATGGGCAGTTAAAAAACTGTTACGATGTTAGGGTACGAAGAGCAGATTTGTTAATTCTGATTACCTGTCAACATTTGAATAAAGCTTATTACATTACATTACATTAGTTTAGTTTACTGTAAAATTAAGGTTATATGTTTCTTGAAAATATCAAAGCACAAAAAATCCTAAAAAAAGTGTAATTTAAATGATGAAAATAAATTATAGATAATAAGTTAAATTGATTTTAAAATCTCTATGTTAAAAGTATACAGTACTTTATCACACACTTGGTATGTTCTTTCCCATATTAATAACATGTAATGTATTTGCTGTTTGACAATTTACCCTATTTAAATAAAAGTAAACGTCATATTGAGGGGTTGTTTTAAAATTAACCCGTTATCTGGTAATGTAATATATTAACGCCTCTTGTAATAATCAATAAATGCTCATGTTAATTAAATCTTTAAGTTAATGCGTAAATTACGTTTTTTACACGGTTACATTACCTCCTTCCTGATAAGTCAAACATTAGCAGCATAGTGAGTAAATTTTGCACAGTATTATCTAAAATGTTTCTTGAGAATTGTTTCCCTAGCTGGTCATAACTTCCATATCGAAAGGTTATGGGACGTAGGGCTCTTGCCTTTTTCAGATTTACCTTGCTAGTGAAGGATTTGGAGCGACAACTCAATCTTTGCATTTCCTCCAACTTTATCTTACAAATATTGTTAATAATTTCTCCGGCATGTGCTGTAATTGGCAAAAAATTAGCGTATCCCAATACTATTATTAAAGCAGTGAAAGCAAAAAATACATAAATCACTGTATCAAGTACACCAAATCCAGTTACACAAACCCATAAAGTTTGGATAAACATGAAATAAAATATTGAAATGATTACGAAACTTGTTCGCTCAAACGCTTTACCAAGCACATTATTGATCAAATATAGTTGGTTATAGTACTTGAAAAATTCTGAAGGATTTTTAACTCGAAATGCTAAGATTTTCAATAAATCTTTGATATAAATAATTACGAACAGGTATCCAATGCAGGAATACTGAATGGTTCTGCTGGTTTCTAAAAAACCTGGGATAAGAAAAAAGGTGCGTAGTAATATGAGCAGAAATATGGTAGACACGCTTCTATATTTGGCATCCGGTAAAATATCCTCAAAAACGAAATAAGGTCCATCCAAATCCCAGTAGATGCAAACAATGTAAATCAAGTATGGTAGGAAATTTAGTGTTTGGGCAATTAAAGCCACTGTGTCCATCCAACTTATTTTTCCGCCAAAACTTAAGTGCTTCGATTGGTAACCTAAAATTTGATTAATTAAATGATTTTAATTTAAATATGCACCGAGTTTAAAAACAAACATTACAATCTTGTAAATCTTACTTTTGTATACTTTGAGCTCCACTTGAGTAAACTCGTTAATTGCCGACACATACAATTCATTCCTTAATAATGTCAAAGCCCAGCAGGAAGCCAGCGTTCCAGAAAAACAACAAAAGCCAGTGGTCAAAATACAGGCAGGTAGTAAAGTTAGCGCTTTTCTGTGGAGAAACAGTTCAGTTCCCAAGGTATATACACAGGTTAGCCACAAGAGAAACACAAATCCGTTTCCAATCCACCATGAAATCCATTTCCGGATTTGGCTATTGGCAGAGATTAGTTGAGTTTTTTGGTTCCATTTTATTGGAATCTCTTCGATGTAGCAGTAGCTTCGACGAAGCCATTGAAGTGCTTGTTTTTGGTGTCTGTTTAACATTTTGGGTTTACTTGA
This sequence comes from Paronellides praefectus, assembly GCA_027744595.1. NCBI lineage: Eukaryota > Metazoa > Arthropoda > Collembola > Entomobryomorpha > Paronellidae > Paronellides > Paronellides praefectus. Next base: position 7,997 of record JAITYZ010003229.1, on the reverse strand, counting down.
CTTGCTTGCTCAATAGTTGAAACTGTTATGCTAACTAACATGCAAGTTTAGGAAACAAATTTCCAATACCCAAATCAATATGCGGGCTTTTTTTAAACTATTTTTGGTACGAATATTTTCCTTGATTCCAATACGATTAACTTGACATTTAAATATTTATAAGGCACCAAATACAAAATTTTATATTAGAGCCAGGAAATCTGGCCTCAGAATTCGATTAATTTTTAAAAAGGTTTTATAATTTTGTCTTATGTTCATTATTACGAAAGCAAATAGAAAAAATTCTATAAAATTGGAATGTAGACAAGTTACATTTCCTAATAAATGGATACCGATATATTCTCTATTATAATTTTGTTTTCATAAGATGTTTGCCTGGAAGACCGAAGGTAGAAGTTTTCGAACAATAATGCAATGGTTGAGTCTTTAGGCATTTAAAATCGTCGAAGTTTTAATTAAAGTCAAAGGTACTGATGATTTTTTTAAGATAATTGGTTTCAAGTTTTTTCTTCCAAAGATCGACACTTAAACCATGAATAGATTACTATTATCTATAATAACTATATTACCCAAGGTTTTGCAGTTTTATTGCTATGAAGTTAAATTAAAATGAAACTAGATGGTACTGCGTGATTTAAACTTTCGTAAGCTTATATTTGTCGTCATACATTTATTCGATAATACCAAAAAATTGTAGTAAAATGATTTTACTACTATTTTCAACATGGAGAATATTAAAAAGGATGAAAACAAGCTACGAGAATGTTTTATGTTAGGTATAATGTACTTAACCTTGTGCATAACAGCAAATACGAAAAGAAAGTATGAAAAGAATTATGCAAAAATAATTACTTCCCACTAAACCATACGTACTTCCTCACAATAAACTCCAATTGCACGTTACCTAAGACGCTAACCTAAATGCATATATGATATTTTAGATGTAGTTGTATCATACAACTTGTATGAATGTATTTCACATTTTTTTAGCAAAAAATCAGCAAACTTGTTGTTGCAAATTGTTTAGACATTACAAGTAGTGTTAAAATAGTAGGGATGTAACGAGCTTGAAAAAGTGCTCGTTTTCCGAGCTCGAGCTTTGTCTAAATTTTGAGAGAAAAAACTCGTTCGAGTCGAGCAGCTCGATCGAGCAGTGCTTTTAGCATTAAACCTAATGATCCTTGAGTTACGGTGCCGGATTTTTTAAATTCAGTGCTGAGATATAATTGTGCATATTATGTACTCATTGTGAAACATTGATTATTTCTACAAGTCATATAAATTGACAAATCAATACTTCAGGCAATATTCTTATTATCATTGTAATTAACTTTTCTTACATATGCACTTAATTATGTAGGTCGATCATGGAGTCATTTAAAATATTATAGTGAATTTGGCTCCTACAGCTTCCATCCTGTGCTTTTCTACGCACATGCCATACTAATTATGTTATTTGCTATTTATTCCTATTTTCATCCAAAGCTAGGGTTCCGTTTTCACACATTCAGGGAGTTGGCACAAAATCATAGTTAATCATAGCTAATTTTGCATAAGACTAACTAAAATGAGAGTAATTGTTGCTAATAAACGCAAACAATATTGAAAATGACCTTATAAAAACAAATTTTAAAATGCATAGGTGGTGTTTAACTTACTTTTGTGTTCAAAAAGTATATATTTTAATTATTTTATGTCAAGTTAGTTTGTTCCTTTGCTCGAAGCGAGCAGGCACTAAAGCTCGCCGAGCTCGAGCTGCTCGACTCGACTCGTTGCGAGCAGCTCGTATTTTCGAGTACTCGTTACATCCCTATAAAATAGTATATAAATGCGTAGATGTAGTATATATTTTACTGCTACGATGTTGTACTGCACAATTCTTAAAACCTATATTTTTAATGATTGCAGGTATAAATGTTTACTTTTTCAAACGTTTATTAGAATTGTCGAACGTGTGTTAGTTATACGAATATATAAAGTTAATGAGTTTGAATAATATTTTATTCTTTATTTTAATTTTCAACGAAACTCAAATTTTGAGAGTATTCCATATTTTTAAGGTTTATTTGTCAAAAACGGAAATTGCCATGAGTATAACACTAGGAAGAGGGGTGACTTGAGATTGGGCAATGTTTCCAAAACTTTCACCGGTTTCCAAACTTTTTCTATTAGGGCAGTTGGTCTTTGGAACAGCTTGCCCGATGAAATTAAAAATGAGGAATCTATTAGTAGATTTAAGTACATGCGCATGAAACACCTTAAATAGGTGTTTTTTGTACAAGTTTTTCTTTACGATGATAATCTGGATTTGTAATTTTTGTATTGTGCCTAATTCTAATTTGTATTATGTGTCTAATTCTGTGGAGTCAGTGCCGAATGGGGCGTATGCTTTGCTGGGTTTTCTCCTCCTGTGTGGAGTATATTTAATTGCTCTTTTGTGTCTTTTGTTATGCTATGCTATCTTGATTTGATTTTAATATTCGTCAATTAAGAAATAATATTTTGCCTTATATCCTTTTCGAACATGCCAGTGTTTTGTTCTTTAAACATGTTGAAGCCATTAAACATTTAAATTTCTACTCTTTTAATTGATTTTAATAACTTTTTACTGTGCATGATTATAAGTTTGGAGAAAATGTTGAAATATATGTGCTGGTACAGGGATTTTATTTAATTAGCAGTTCTGTAATCTATTTGAGTTTTCAAGTAGTTATTATGGAGATTGACGATTAAAGTAGATTTTGAAACGATTTTATATTTCATCCTACTGTACTACATTTTTGAGATTATCTGTTTACCAAAAATTATATAAATAATAATATTATTTCGCCGAAATGGTGAATATAATTCCTACTTTGCCAAACGCATATATTGTTATTTTGCGCAAACCTCAATTCTCAAATGTAAGTACATTTTCATTTATATTTATTTTATTTTTGGTTTAAATTGAATTAAGGTTTAAAGAAGCATAAAGAATAGACATGTAATATTTTACGTTTAGTTTTATTTATTCGAGGTTTTTGTTTGACACGGTACCGTTACCCGGAATACTGTAATTATTACAGTCTGTAAACCGTGCGTCTTTGATTCTCAGCACGTATGGATTTGCTGAGGATCTGTACAGTGTGTAGCTGATAAGTTTATCTCGTTTGCAGAAAGGGTTGAGCCAAATTTAAAGTTGGAAAAGGACGTCAACGAAAACTTATGGATTTTAACTTATCGCCTAGGGGTCAAATATAAAGTTGGCCAATCAAATTTCATTGAATAATTGATGTTGTGCTTACAATAAAGATAACACACGACATGTTTTTAATTACACATTTTCCAAATTTTCCAAATACCTGGATTTAATTAATAGCATTTAATTAGGTTAATCTTCAAAATAATTTATTAGTAGTTAAAGATTAACTGCATATATTTGTGAGCAAATTTCATTAATACAACAGGGTGTGGAACTAGCTTACAAGTTTTGTAACATGGCAATCAGTAAAAAGCTAATTGAAAATTATTGTGCTGTGAGTGTAACTATTATTGATAATAGTTCAAGTAATGTAATAATATTTTGTATTAAACAACTAAATTATTTATTCTTGAGTTTATTAAGTGGCATCTATTAGACTTCATGATGAGAGCAAAATATGAAGAACAGTCCCAAGATCTGGATGGTTATCTGAATTTTTTCAAAATCAAGTTGCGATCAATTTGAAATACTTCGAGATAAACCAAGCAAAAAAAGAAGAAACTTACATGAGCGAGCGAAGAATAAGTAATCTGAAAGGCTATTGCCTTGATAACAGCATATTTGTTGGAAATCCAAAAATTTATTAAAAGCAACTGGCTTGGCCCAATACTTTGTGATATATTTTTGTAGCCAATAAGCTGCTGAAGTTTTGACATCTAAAAAATAAATGTAAACAGAATAATTAAAAAACATGTCATACTTTTAACATTTCAAAATAGGTATTAACTTACTTTAACAGAGAAGCTCGCTGCAAGTCCGCACATGACCACTGTATAAGCTAGAAACTGAAACATGTAAAACTTTTTACAGATGCTGGCTCCAACGAAAAGCCTCTGACCAATATTTGCGGAGTAGTACAAAATGTTAAACAAAATATTTGCAAACAAAAAATAGCCATGACCAGCGCCAAATTTTATTGACGCTTTACTAATTTTCTTATAACAATTGATTATACTCCTTACATTTTCATCATTATGCGGAGTACCAACAAATGTCGTTGCTTGAGTTCCTGTGGTCACATTTTCAATTTTTGTTTTGAAATCACAGCCCAATATCCAGAGCGAAAATGTGGCCACATTTAGAAATACAAGTGCGTATACAATTTTCAAATTTGCAATACCAATTGCAAAAATGTTTAATACGACAAGGCATATATTTAAAGGTGTATATAAAAGGGGTGTTTCTTTCGTCTCTTGCCAAAGAAGATAAAAGCGTGCCTCTTTTAGACGAGCAGTGTAATAGCAAACATAAAAGTGTGAATTAAACGAGAGGTAATCTTGCTGGTTTTTTTGTTTAAAGGTGGAATATTTTTTATTTCGAAAGCTGCAATCCCGTTTAGAAAAGCGCAGATGCTTTTAGAGTTGAATAGCTGTGCGTAGGCGGATGCAAGTTCGTAGTGAATTTGTGCCAAAGTTTGAAGAAGTGCCAAGTAATGTGAGGGTTCTCTACTATGATCTTCTGAAGTTTCATCGTAAAACGTTTTCCATTTGGCGACACAGCCTCGTAACCACCAGTTGAAAAAAACCAGAACAGTAAAGTAGCAAATCAGCTGTAAAAAACAAACAAGTTAAAAGTTAAAAAAATCGAGAATTGATATTTGTCCCAAATAAATACAGAGACATGCATTACCCTTTGCGACCACCAGCCATGAACTATTTTGTATTTCCCATTATCCAGTTTATGAAATCGATAAGGAACGCAGCAGAGATAATATGAGAATTTGTAATAGATCTCAATTACTTTACTTGCGTGCTTTACTTTGAATTTAGAATGGGATATTTTACTCAACAGCTGTTTAAATAATTGGTTTCCATTGAAAAGCATGTCGGTATTTAATAGTAACGTGTAGACTTGAAGTAATTTGAATTCATTTGACCCATTGTAGCGTTAATATTAAGGTGTCTGTTATGTGCCTAGTTTACGCAACTAAAGTAGTGCCTAAATCTAGAGTTTATTTCGCTCTTAAGTTTGAATGAAATTATCTTAAGATAGCTGGATGTTTTGTATTTGTAACCTTTGTTTGTTGTGTCACCATATGCTCCAAAATATTAAGAAATTGGGAAAAACTTTGAAATATCTCTTTTGCAATAGAGAATTATAGGTTGGTTGTGATTCACAACTTGTGAAGGAGTTACGGGGGTATATTTTAAGTATTCTTAGAAATTTATAATGCCACCACCTGTCTACTTACTGGATCTGGAGGTGTTTGCGAAGACGAAACAGGATAATGGCGTTCTTGTTTAGTAATGTTATTTGAATACTGGAGAGACGATATTGATTTTACAGTATCCTGCTGAGTTGTTCAAAACAACTTCAAGGTACACACATGGTTTTTTATATTTAACTAGTGGATGCCCGTGAACTTTAGTAAGCGAATATTGTATAAACTGTTGGGTAAAGCGTATAGCGTTTGGATTGCAGAAAAACACTGCTATAATATGTATACTAACTGTGGTTGTATTCAAATTAAATTTTCGACGCGTGTCCATCCAATTTCCGACGAGTCAATCCTGTTTGTTTCGTTTGTACTCTTGTAAAAGATATACATAATTGGAAGTAGGGATTTGTTATTTAATTTTGGACAAACACGAAATACACTGGATTTTGATTTACCTATAGAAATACTTATTATATCTGGTTTAGTGAGCAGTGCTAACCCTGATGATAGGTCAAAACATTTTAATACCGGAATAAATCTATAAAACAAAAAAGTGATGATAAGACATACTTATAATAAACTGCTAATGTAAATATATTGTTTTTGTCTCTAGCCTAAAATATTAACCGGAATTGGAAAGGATTGTGTGGTTTCTAAACAACACAAAATATTACCATAATAATAATTTACCATAATAAGAGTAGAGGCGTGGGTTTTTATAATTATAATTCTATTCAATACCCACTAAATTCGACCGGAAAACCCCACTGAGCTTAGTGTGTGTGCTTGATATTTGGATACATATTTATTCATTTTCCTATGTTAAATTTCATTTTTATGGTATCATTAGCAATTATTTCAAGAAGTGTACAGGAATGATTTACGAAGAACAAGTTGCGTGAGTTAGTCGCTTAACGGACTTTTCTCCATTTTTCCCACTTTAAGTTCCCTGTATTTCGTCACTGCTTTTAGTTGGGGATGGTTAACCCAGTGAGTAAATAGCATTGGAAAAAATAAAAACACCACTTGGATTAAAATATGGTTGATGTGGTTCTGTAGGAACTCGTGGAACAGGATGACATGGACATAAGCGAATGGCTGTTATTGTATTTTGGGTTATGAGTCATTGGATTTACATGCGCTTTTAATAGCAAAAAAATACTTATTTAAGAAATTCAAGAATGTTTATGGGTTATCTAAAAATCAGTCTGAATAAACAAAGAGGCACGGTTTGTGATGCAACACTAAATTTTGAACAATTGATAGCTTGTGCGATTTACAGATAATTGTCACAATTCCGTCGCAAGCAAAATGACATCCCAGTCCGTCCTCGGTCTTCTTATTATCATATTTTTCTTAACTCTTATAGTCCTCTGGGTAGCCGGGTTTTTCGTCATAGTTATTCGAGCGTACCTGGGAATGCCTCAAAAACGTAGATACGAAGTGGATGGAATGCTTGGCTCAGGAACACCAGTAAATTGTAATAAACGATTTTTTAAATAAAGAAGAGTTTGCTTATTGGCGATATAAAATTTGGAGAATGATGTTTTATATTTTTGCATGTTTAAAAAATAAACCGCAGATAACGCGATTCCTCAATCTTACCCAATGACAAGTCGAGCAGAACAACTTTGTTCGAACACATCTTCCTTTAAGGCGTCTGCACCCCCTGCATATTAAGGACCCTAATTACGAGAAAAACTACTATATAAATACTATGTTTTTTAAATATTGCTGTATAAACTCTTACGCTATAATTATTGTTGTTCCTAAACTAAAATGAGAATAAAATAAATAAATGAAAACCGAGAGTTTTGAGAATGAATTTTGTTTGTCGTCGCAACCTTCATTTGTTCATTTAACTAGTTTTAGAGACTATAATGTACTCAATATACAAAAAAAGAAAAAATATTTGTTTAATGATATACTACATATATTCTACATTTATGTCAATATGTTAAAAAATAGTTGCAGTTAAGGAATGCTATAAGTAAAAAGGGAAAGGATATGTGTGGTTTTTACCTACATAAAATGTCATAAAAATTTGTTTATATTATTCCTAAGATTGGCACATTTAATAATTTTATTTATATTACAAAGATATTGTTTATTTGTTGTGAAAAATAAAAATTAGATTTAATTATTGTCGCTTTACCAGTTTAAATCACATAAACAAGGTAAACGTTCTTAAAACGGGCTTTGGATTTTTCGACACTGTCGCTGTGCATTTGTAATAGTAGCAAACTGAATAAATGCGATTTTTTGTAATACGATAAATAACGATAAGGTGATTATAATATTATACATATAATACGAGAATTATTATTATTGGATGGATGTGGTTTTGACAGGATGTAAGTACATAGGGTAAAAATGCTATTTGGATAATAAATTAGTACATTTATTTATATTTCAAACATTTGTGTGGAGCATGGAAACAAAACAAACACAAGTTATTTTGAGAAGCAACATGTTGAAGCAAGTTTTTAGTCGAGATAGTTTGTGGAATTTAAAAACGATTGTCAAAATATTCATAATTTGAGAAAATGGAAACGCCGTCCTTTTTTGAAAGTATGCCCACGGCTTTTAAGGTATTTT
>JAITYZ010003228.1:0-22435 GCA_027744595.1 Paronellides praefectus | reverse complement strand
CACAAGGTAGGTGGCAGGCTTTCTACCTTTGGGTGCTAATGTTGCTAGATTTTAGCGTGGCGAAACGTGAAAGTCTTGAGAAAAACCACTGTTTCGTTTTGCACTACGTAACCATGGTAACTTTGGGAAATTTAGGTCGATTATGATATTTTCTACTTTAGTACTTATATGAAAATTTGTACGTTTTGGTAGTATTATAAAAACTTGTTTTCATGCGAAATAAGTAGCAAAATGCAATCCGAGTTGGCGGAAGTTGAAGGTAGTTTTCCACGCTTCAAAGAGGGATTTGCACTCTGAAAGAAAATGAATACAATGACATTTTTGACAAGTTTCGACAAGAGAGAAAGTGTACAAAATAAGCGAAAACCTCTTGAAACCTATTTACCTAACCGTTGGTAATTGTGTTATAGTAGTCCAGTAGTTTCGGGGGAAACTATGACTACAGTTCCAAAAAATCTAAAGTTTACCAGTAAGTTTTATGAATTTAATGATACACTTATTTTGTTTCAGTTTTTTTTTATTTTTTGCCTTAACTATGTTGTCAAATCTTATGATGTTTCCACTGACATGATAATAAGAACGGTGTGTCCGTTTTATTTCTAGTAACTGATGAGGTGCCGACCTACATGTCAATGAGTAACATGAGTAACGAGCGGGCAAATAATAAAAACAACAACTTTTATAGGAATCAAAATACGTTTGTAAATACACTCTGTAATCCTAACTTGGTCGCTGGATTTGCATTTGGCTGAACGATAATATTTACTACTACCCTTTTCGGTCCGTGTTATTGTCCAACATGACAAGTTTATTTTTCTTCTGTCGGTGTGCTACTAAAAATGAATGTTGTGACCAAAAGAACTTGGACCAGACAAGTTATTGGTTCTCATCAATTTTGTTTTTGTAGAGCCACGACAATAAAAACATGACTGACTTTTGTATGATAGAAGACATGGCTTAATCAAGGTGTTCTAAATAAATTTTGAATGCCAATAAAAGATGGCTACATATCCCTATAAAAAGTGGTATACTAAATATTCATGATTATTGTCATCTCAATTTGAAGTGTCAATTGAAATTAGCAACAATAAAAATAACAAATAATGGAATGATATATTTTATGACACGTACAATAAAAAACCACACTTTTTTTTACACATAGGTACATATTGATATTATATTCCGGAGGTTCAGTTCAGATATCGAAATAGGACACAATTCGCGCAAAAACTTTGATCAATGATTTGTAGGAAGACTTGAAACATGGCATTCTAATAAGTTTTTTTTTCAGGGCTGCATGTGAAGTATACTTAAAACGGAAAATATGCAGTTTTGTTGTCCCACGATAACTTTTACAACATCATCATCAAGTGGAAAAAGAGAGTTTCCTACCTGACCTTCATCTCAAGAAGCACTTCACTGCAATTGCTTTTTATTCGTGCTTACACGAGTTGCAATATGCTACTAAAGAGTTACATTCCTGCATTTGTGAGCCAAGGGATTTATAAGCAAAAAAATCACGCTTTTCACGATTTCCTGCTTTTTAGGAAAACCCTTTGTATTATATATCTAATTTTACTAACGATGCACTAATTGGATTCGTTGACAAAATTTTGTAGAATAGTCATCATAATATTATGTCCATGGAAAGATATTATTAATTGTTGCCCTTGAGTCAATGACATGATCCGGGGTATTACGTATGCACTTGATAATTAGGAAAAACCCTATCATATGGACATCCTCTCTAATTTGTAATTTTCTTGTATAAAGCCTTTCTTTGTAGCCTTCAAAAAAACACAAAGTTAACACGATAAATGAACAAAGTAATGGAAAGACGGAAAAATTAGTTTTTTATGGGTTTACTACACACTCCCTGCCATATCCAATTTTGTAAATTATTCGTCCATACATAAACTGGTAAACAAATAGACTCTAGTTTACAAATAATAATACTTACCTTTTTTTTTAGGAATTTTCCTATTTAATCCGAAATTAAAATTTTCTGATATCAACCATATATTAATTTTTTTTTTAAATTAGATATGTCTTCTTCTATTGTGATGAACTCTCATTTCCTTCTTGTAACAATGGCGAAAACAAGTCACAAAAAATATTGTATAATTTATCCACTAAACAACTCCAAGTTATTCCCATGTTTTCTTACAATTGGAAAAGAAACCGTCACAAAAGAATTATTAGTTGCCTACGCAACTGACGGAAAACTTTAATTTTGAATTTCTTTGTCGTTGTAATATTAGTCATCATAGTGAATATAGTGTTGGAACTGTCTCTCACTTGTGTAAATCATTCCAATCCACTTTGAAAACCATACTGACTGCCTCAACACAATGGTCATCCATCTTTACGTGACACTCTGTGTGTAGTATCGGTTTAAATTCTAACAGTGTACATGAAGATGATCTATCTCTAATAGAGATTCTCTATAAATGCATAATATAATATATGCATAGCTACAAATACATATATACACAATGTATTGCCTATAACAGGTTTTTTATAGAAAAAATCGTATTTTTTGTTACCACTTAATACAGTTTTCATTATTTCTATTTCAACCAAAATGCATTCCGTAAAAAATTGAAACGGATCGTGATCAATTTGATTTGCATAGAGATTTGATATACATAAAAATAGTTGGCCAGGTACATTACAAGTAAGTATACTGTCATCACATCACGCTAAAAATTCATTCTATATATTACATTATATACCAAGAGTCAAATTTATAAATAAACTCACTTCACACACACACACACTCCGTATTGTTTAGTGGATAGAGAAACTACTTTGATACATTTGTTTAGATTTTTTGTCTGTTCATTTTAGATTTTAGTAGAAAAATCTGCTCATCAACTTGCATCATTAACTGTAGTCTATGTAATAAGCATTTGGTGAAAATGACGAGAGAATATAAAATGGGACCAGAAACATGAAATCCCCATAAATGAACATGGCAAAATATATAACAAAAAATCATTTGCCAATATATATATATATTACCTGTATTACCGACGATATGGTTGTGCGGCGCGTTATCTACTTTTAAATTTTCAACTCAAAAAAGGATTTGATAGCATGCTATAATAACTAATAATCCTCTATTCTATTGTATATACATAGGTAACTACACATATCAACTTGCATTTTTAATATTACTAGGAACATTTTTTTTCAACATCCTGCATAATAATATAAAAATTTCATTCAAGCAAGATAAGCATCATGATTCTGAAAACACGAAAAGAGTCCAAGTGGATCTATTACTATACTACTGCATATTTGCATCAAATGATTTTGTTTGTTTTTTCAATTTTTTTTTTCAATTTTTTCTCTCATGTTCCATCCATTTTATTTTATCATTGAAGTTATATTGACTGTAATTTCTGAAGCTGGTCAATGGAATTAGTGAGCTACTTTGTTATACCTGCTAAGGCGACACTGGCTAGTTGAGCAGGAAGAAGGGTTAGGTAGGGTACGCAGTAAACACGTTGATATTATTGTCACACGCAACAGAATTAATCAAAACTCCGTGTACAATGATGATGATCAATCTACATGATGTCATGCACATACGTATGTATTCCAAAAATGAGTTCATGTACATGCTATGACTATGTTGTGATGGGAATTGCAGTAAGTAGGTAGCTCATCACAACTCAGGGAAAACTGCTTAGTGTTTTATTATAGTAAATTTGTACATTCAGCAGGTGATGTGGTATTGCAAGTTATATGGCAGGTAAGTATATACATACATATAGGCACTTCGTATTAAGGTACTAGTTAGGTACGCTTGTTGTTGCTTTGGGCAATATGAAAACCCGGAACACCGGAAATACGACTAGGTGTTACCGTCATTCGTACCAATTTTTTTTACGTTTCTAAAAATGCAGATCATTTATTGCTGTCTGCTGTCCATTTCATATTCTGTGTACGTCGAAATATATTGCATTATGTGGAGGAGTACGTTTTTCATGATGACCATTGCTCATCTTTAGTATTATTATCACATCCGTATGCATGATGTGGCTAGCTTGCTTACATCTACACAACAAAGTGCCAGCGAAACGGTTTTGCTAGTTGCATAAATTGGCGTGAAAATTCATGCATATATAAGTAGTTAAGAAGACTCGATGTACCTATGTAAGTATGTATAATAAAGGCAAGTACAAAAGTCTATGAGAAAGAGTGAAGCTGCAAAAACTGATCATCTTTCTAGTTACTGGCTATTATTATGTTAGCTAAAATCAAAACATGGGCAGAAGCAGCTCAAGCTGCAAGAACAATATAAAATATACATTTTATGCAGTGTGATTAATGGAATTTGGATTTGGTCTAGTCGTCGTTCGATGAGTGACAGATGATTTCACAGAAAGGGTAGCATTTCAAAGGCCGTCAAAACAATGTACTCAAAACTTATCAAATCAACATTTTGACTTTATGTGGATGTTAGTCATGCGGTATTTAAGTGTGGTGAATTCTTTTGAAGACCGAAACTTTGAATTCAGCGTAGGTAACTACAAAAAAAATCGTCGGAGGCCATTGTGAAACTCAGCAACTTTTTATGTGTGAAAGTCACACAATAATAATATACTTGAATTAATGAGAGTTATGGTGTGGTTGATTTTACATTATTATACCTAAAACAAACCTGCAAAGAAAAAAAGGATGATATTAAATTTAGCAGCAAGTATCTCTGTTGAACAGTTTGTTGTTTTCTCATTTTTGATCGTGCTCTTTGTTGTCTGTGTTCTGCCTGTACATTGCTATTATTACTGCAATGGCTCATTTTCTCTCCTCCAATTTCTCTCGTATTATTTTAATTAGCATACATCCTCTTTGTTTATATTAGTACTTTGCTTTGTTGAATATAACATGGTGGCAAGGTTTACCGCACTAGCTAATCTCCACGTTAGCAGATGCCATCATGTGTAGGAAATATAAGGTTAGCGAATTTCCAGGTGATCTTGAAATTTAAATTACACGCATCGGCTGACCAGGCAATTGAAAAGGTTCAAAGTTGTAAATTTGTGATACGATACGTAATATTAATATTATTAATATTACATATATTGTATGCATGGGTCATTTTGGCGAATGGAAAAAATATCAATATGCAACGGACAAAATGGACTTTAAAAAACACAATTTCTAAAATGTAACAAAACAAATCACAATATGCAAAAATATGTTAGTCATAGTTTGTATTTATGGAACGGACTGTTTTCGCTTATTAAAAACTAAAACAAGCTACAAATGAATTATCGGCCATGACCATGTTGTCACTAAAATGCGACAAAAATCGAAGGACATTGTCGCTATCGTCAGGAAAATTCCCTTGTAGTACATTTATACAATATACAGTATGTACGTAGATAATGTTCCAGTATCTCACACGCTGTATCCAAATCAAATATTATTTATACCATTGCAACATTTCAATAATGTGATTGTGGAAAAGTTAAAAAAAATCAATTTATATAGCTCATTAATTCGGAAATAATAGGTTTATTAGTATTTTAACTAGATAATCAAACCAAGTAATAACTTGTAAAGATTTAAAATTCTCCAATTACAGTTATAATTCCTATTAATCTATGTAATGTCGCTATAATCTTATTAATCTAATTGTGTCAAAAATAAATTCCGTAAATAACTTTAAAAAATGGAGCTATTTATCTTTCTCAATATGATTAAAACAAACGTTATATAAATTAACAATATATCGTTAATTGGTTTGCAAAAAAAACTATAGAAAGTCCGATTGCCATTTGAACGTGTTAAAATATATATGCCACCATTTATCATTATCATCATGCTAAAACTGAAAATACGCACTGGCGTCAATTTACTATGCCATCAAAAATTTAACCCTCCATATAATACGCACTACGCACGCCTTATCTCACATCGACTATGATGTGGGTATAAAAATATTTACATACTTTCGTACAGAATACAATGTTGAATTTGTAATACATTATGAAAGTGTATTCCCACCTCCCAACTTATAAAGCGTACCAGTATCAATTATCAACATAGTTTTAGCATCTTCATTATAATTACAACCAAACAGCAACAAAGCGTACAGTTTATGGTTATGTATGACTAATATTGTATATATAAACTGACCTGGTACTCATATAAAATTCACAATATCATCATCTATCAGGATCCCACATTTAAATTTCTGACTTTTTCCCTTTTGTTTATGAATCACCTACCTCTTTTATTAACATATTATTAAGTATCATTTTGCATGCCTATTTCCATTCCGGTCACTTTTGATTTCCAAATTGCTATAAAACTATGTCAAAATTTCCGCAATTTTCATTTGTTGTGATACCATCATGTTTTTGCACTCAACCAGTTAATTAACAATGGACAGTATGTGGACACACCATGAAACTGCATGGTGGACTATAGTCTGTGTTTAAATGTTTATATGAATATTAATAAACATAATTTTCATACTTCGGTTTATTGGCTTTAAAAAAATTTTTATTAAAAACACGAATAATCAGTGCAGCACAAAACTGTAATGAGCGCAATGAAACCACAAGTATCGTGACCAGGTGCAATATCAATTTATGACATACTTATTCTATACGAGTAAACTCGGTGAAAATTTGGATTTCCCTAAAATATGTACTATAATGAACGAGATAATTACACTGTCATCATTATTTAAGTAATTTATTGGAAGGAAAAATCATAGACAGGGGCATAGGTATGTACATGTTTTAATTGGCTAAAGTAGGGTTGGTGCAAAATGGAAAGCTCTGCTCTGTTTCTGTTCACCTGCGTCGACGAAAGTCGTCATAATACCGGAATTAACGCAAAACCACTCACCATGCCCTCTTCCTCCTCCTGCAATTCATGGTTTTGTTTCTACACAACACACAAGAGTAGTGTTTTTTTGCAAACACGTGCACACTATAATATTTATGCACATATGTGACATGTTTACTTACTGCATATACACGTATAATCCTGCAATTCGGGAAAACATTTTGAAAATAACATTTTTTCAGAAATGTATTTTTAAGCATTTGCTGGGTTTCTGATTGTTTACACAAGCGATTATGAATACATATATATTCCTTTGTTGAAAAAAACTATGATAAAATAAGTATAACCAGTTGGTTTCACACATTATAGAACTATCTGAAAATGATTGTTACATGTTTTTTTATTAATACAATCATTTATTTGATCAATAAATATTTATCCAGGTTGTATGTGAATAATTTTGTTGTAGGTGTGCGTAGCGTAGTAATGATAATAATAACATCAATCACTAGACAACAAGAGAATGTTGTGATTGATGTGCAAGCTCATTATACGTGAATTGGCCTAATCAACATGCAGCTGGATCAGCTTGTTCTAAAGTTTGTTTGTTTTATGCATACTTCATACAGTGACATAATAAGTAGAATCCAATCATGACATAACTATAAAGTATGCAGTGTGCCAGTTGCTTCATAAATGCACAAAATTCATGTCAATAGCTCAACAAGTAGATTTAGGTCAGGTTAGAATATCTGTCAAAAATCGAATCACATTAATAATACTTTTGTTTACAAGAAAAAAAACAATTGTTAGGTGAGGCTCGGCTCGACTCATTAAATCATCATTTGTTGAACATAAAAAAGCGGACCTCACATACAAAGAGATTTACAGAGATGACAAAAATCAAAAAGTGCCATCGAGGAGATTGTGAACTTGGGATTATGTATTTTGTAATTGCAACATGATGGCGATAATAGTTGTGATGAGATAACAGAGAATAAAATAACACAAAGGGGACAACAAGTCATTCACCAAAAACAAACTAGCTTTTGATTCATTAAAAGGGATCTAACAGTTTTTGTTACCTTTTAAAATAAACAATTGTACTTACACAGTTAGATTATTTGCTACAATGTTGTCGATGAGCCGTTTTTAAACTTTTGATATTTTTTTATTTAGGCGTTTTTAGACGGGATGGACGACCGATTATTATTTTTAAATAAAAATTATAACAGCATAAAATAAAAAATAACAAAATTGATTTCTTTTGATATTTTTTTATTTAGGCGTTTTTAGACGGGATGGACGACCGATTATTATTTTTAAATAAAAATTATAACAGCATAAAATAAAAAAATAACAAAATTGATTAATCATCATAGAAATGACCACACGTATCATCATATCCATAAATATATATCTGTGTCAATTTTGATGAGGCCCTCATGATGTATCACAAAACAAACAAAATGATGATGAAATGACGCTAGTTTATAGCTACTAGTGTTTATATTATATCGTCTGCCCTTTTTTGTTAAATTTTACAGTCTATTTATTGCGCAATTCTCACAATTTCACTAGCACTGCATTCATTGTTTCGTTTGACTATGCAGTTAACAAAAACAAAATGCGACTTTATTTTGGTTTCGTTTTTCTCATCTTCCATGAGGATGAACATTGCAAAATTAATTATTATTTATACAGCAGGAGGGAATACGAATACTGTTGACTGTATATGAATGATTCGATTAAACTACATGATTGGCAAAAGTGAGGGGCGTATAGGAAGTAGTGTTGTTGTGTAACTGTGCAAACATCCTTTCACCTTTCGTTGTAGGTTCAGTATATACATGTGTGTGAAGAAGGATATATGAAGCTAGCATTTTACATACCCTTATTAGATTACTCGTTAGGGTAGTATATATGACAATGCCTAAAACCTGTATACATCACGCCGTCGGTCCGTCCGTCCGACATTTCCTTGGTTAACTCAAAAGCTACTTTGGATTTTGGAATTCTGTTTTCCGATAACCGATAGCCTTGGTCAACAATTTTGGATGAGTTCATTAACTAGCCTCCCGCCTCAAATCACCTGTGAGGTGAAAGTCGCAAAATGTTATAAAGCGTAATGTCCAAATACTGTTAATCCAGTTTTTAAATACTTATTGAGTTGACGAGTAGTAATACTTACATATAGGATGTAGGGTGTATTTATTATTTTTATTCGTTTTGTTGACTCGGTTGACTTTGTAAGTTAGAAACTGAATGTTATTTCCACAAACCACATATATTTTTAATAAAACCAAATTAAAGTTGCTATTACGAATACTATTTAAGGATTTAAATATTTATGAAAGGTAAAAGGTCGACGGTGAAGCAAATTTTTCTATTTTAATTAAGAAAATTCATTGGGTGCGGGTGGAGGGGATAAAACTTGTAAAAATGCTAATAGTATAACTAATTTTGCCAACGTTTTGTGTATAACAATGTAAGATCAGGAGATTATGAGTCCTAAAAAAATCGTTCCGTCCACAAAGACAGGTGTAAAGGGGTAAAGGAGTGGCTTACTCATGAAAAATAAATAATAACACTCCCTTCGTCACATGTACAAAAAGTATCTAGATAGTTATGTATTTTATAATCAATTGTCATTGTAGCGGTTTTATATTACGTCCGCTATGTCGAATCTTTCCAAAAACGTTATTACACCTTTGTTCATATTCTCTATAAAATTGTGAAAATAAGAAAAAAATCTTATTTTAAACTCAGGATAAACCTATGTACCGATTATTAAAAATAGTGTTATCTCGCGTAATTTCTCGCATACATTCGGTTGATATATCACTCGTTTACGTATTACATGAACAGGTTTATTAATCACATATTTAATAGGTAATAATAACAGGAAGGAAGCATAAAACTTTTAGACACATAATCAATAGTCACGATTGACGTACATATAATACACACGCAACATTTCCGTGCACCTATTTTTATAGCATAACCCACTTCAAGCTCATTCTACTCCACTACTGCAGCATCCTTTTTTCCTCAGTCTCTCCTCTGAAAGTCGGTCCGTTAGTTGTAATTATTAAAAATAGTGTTATCTCGCGTAATTTCTCGCATACATTCGGTTGATATATCACTCGTTTACGTATTACATGAACAGGTTTATTAATCACATATTTAAAAGGTAATAATAACAGGAAGGAAGCATAAATCTTTTAGACACATAATCAATAGTCACGATTGACGTACATCTAATACACACGCAACATTTCCGTGCACCTATTTTTACAGCATAACCCACTTCAAGCTCATTCTACTCCACTACTGCAGCATCCTTTTTTCCTCAGTCTCTCCTCTGAAAGTCGGTCCGTTAGTTGTAATGAATTTCTCAACTCTGCATCTTCCACTTGACTCATTTCTCTGCAAAGAAAAAAAACTGAAGTGACTGGAACTCAATATATTACATACTAGTGACATGACTCAGATATAATCCGTGTGTTTGACGCAAGTCGTGATATAAATTGATTAAATTGTTGCTAGCATCTTAAAAGAGCATCCTTCTTTCTATTTTATACTAACCACATTTTATGATATTATGTAACTTTATATAGATTTTTGTCAAAATTTGGGACGACATGATATCCTTTGTATAGTATATGGCAATATAACATGTTACATAACACTTGTACTGTGATTAAACACAATGGAAACATTTTCGAATAGAGACGAAAAGAACTTGTTGAGGTTGTCAAA
Organism: Paronellides praefectus; assembly: GCA_027744595.1. Classification (NCBI taxonomy): domain Eukaryota; kingdom Metazoa; phylum Arthropoda; class Collembola; order Entomobryomorpha; family Paronellidae; genus Paronellides; species Paronellides praefectus. The sequence goes on along the minus strand of JAITYZ010003228.1, from coordinate 11,860 downwards.
CTAGACGTGATGCCTTCTATTATAGTCGCTCACCATCAGACAGATTGTCTAGGTTGATGTAAGACAAATTAAGCCTGTTATTCAAAATCAGTAATCTATCAGTAATTCTTCTTTTTGATTATGAGTCAGTCCGTCAAGAAAACCTTCTCTACTATAAAATGATCGTATCACATTGTTGTTACAAATTACTTAAAAGGATTTCTGGGCAATAGCCTTATTCATCATAATAGGTTTTATGTATTTTGAATACAACGAGTATCATGCAATCCATATTTTATTGTTATTACATCCAAAGCACACAATCAATTATTAGTGCGCGCAACATGTGTACTTATGGATAAACACAGACAAGATCTTTAAATTGTCCGTTTCAAATGATTAAAACAAAAAAGCCATGATAAATTTTAGCATCTTAATACATCGTAATTTAGAAATTGATCGAATTGAGAACAGCTATAACTATAAATTGCACAACGGACAAAAAACTTGTCAAGGAAAACAGTTAAGCTTAGAAACTATAAATATTTTGACAAGAACCAAAGCCAACTGTTTTTGTATATTATTACTAAGACCCATTTTCTGTTTTGCCCTTACTTTTACATACAGTTGAAATTAAAAAAATGCCCAGCCGCAAATCAGCTATATTTATTTAGTTACTGATTTAAAAAAAAGTAAATGAGTATCGGATTAGGTTTAATGATCACCCTAACGTCCGTTGCACTAGATTACACGTTATTATTACGTTCGATTAAAGTACTTGTTTACATGTTATTAAAAGTTTTTAATTTCATGCATTTTTTTAAACTCTTACTTTGCTAGCATCATAATTGCCTCAAACACATTATGTCCCGTTTTTGGAGAAGTTTCCACAAAAATTCCCCCACATTGATTTGCAAGCTTTTCTCCATCCATTTCGCTAACAAAGGGAATGTAAGGCTGCACTGCTGGTTGTTGACAATTCTCAACGGCATCCTTCCTCAAGTCAACCTTATTTCCAGCTAAAACTATTGGAACTTTTCGGCCAGCACCTTCCTATTATTGCATTTAACACACAAATGATTTGGAGCGGAAAATAAGCAAACATTTATTTCATCATCATCATTATATTTTGTTTAAGAGTCATAATATTCAAAAGGAACAACAAGGAGGACCTAGGAGCAAAGGCTTTTAATTGAATCGATCAATGCTGTTTACGGAAATCATTACGAGTAGATAACGGTATAAAACAGACTCCAAACACGCATTTCCGCTTTTTTCATTAAACTCAATAGTCTTCACGCGAAAATCCACTCCTGCAATGTAGATCAAATTGGATAAATGTAATTATGTAGCATCCACCCACCACCAGCCTGTATCATCCATACACGTGAATGCGAACAATGTAACCCACACACTAAAGAAAAATGCAACAGTGTTTAACGAAATGCAGTCATAATCATAAGAGTGGTAAAAACTCGTTCAAAACCATTTTTGTAAAGATTAGTGTAACAGTACGTCCGTCTGTCCAGACACATATTCAAAGTTTACAATTCAGACACTATATAAATAAATAAAAAGTTCCAACCAACGGATAAGGGATAATCGATTTTAGTGCCATGCTGACTTACTAACACCGAAAACTAACACCGATTTATTTTGTAGAAACTTTGTGTACGGGGGAGGTTGTTCAAACGTGTATTACATATTACTACGGGGGTCGTCGACAATAAAGGGATGTTAAAATCCCAATTTTATTGTTGAAATTACATAAGTTAGCTCAATCAAAAGCCCTTGTTGCAAAACACAAACAATAACATTAAAACAGAACTGATTTTGTATAATTTTTAAAACAGCGGTCCTTCCTCAAAACGTTACAGGATTAACTTTGGTTTCTGGCTGTGGGTTGTTTAACATTGATTTTGTACACATTATTCTGTTCATTACTCAAATGATCTCAGTCATTTCATGTTCGATGCTACTAGAACTAGGTGATTCACTCAAAAAGTAGACAATGGACGGATGTAAACCGTTATTATTTTAGAATGATGACCAAATTTTCTGAATTACGTTTGTATGAAACGTGAATATTTCTATAGCTATATAACATAATTGATTCATGATCTCACATAATATACCTCATAATGCACGCAAAAAAGTAAGTTGGTTATGTGAATGACTCAGTTTATCCTACGTTTAATAATGCCCTTATTATAAGGGTAATATTTTCGGCGTTGCTCTATTCCAATGTCTTGATAATATACTTGCCTATAATTATGAGCTGTTAGCAACAGCTAAAATCAGTATTGACTTTGACGTTTGTCTACTATATAAATATATGTAGGAACATGCGTATATGTTAGTAGGATAACTTCCAAACGACTATTCTTGCTGCACCAAATATTCTTCAAATGTGGTACATTCGCATTGGGGGTCAAGTAGCTTGGAAGCCTATTTATTAATTTTCAGTAAAACTAGTCTTAACCTAACCTGCCAACAAAGACATATATTTTCTCTACTACATTATAACTTATGGCTTGGGAAACCGCTTTTAAAAGCTCTCATTGGGTAACACAAGAAACAGGTATTACTTCGGTTTATATACCTAACCTTGCAGCCACGAAATAATGCTTATCCGTCTTTTTTTTTAAATCTGTTTCTCAATTTTGAAATTACGTAATAATTCCTTAGTTTGAATTCGATTTTAACAAATGTATCATTTTTTTCAGAATATCAGTTTTAGTCAAAGTCATGGTATGATATAATATGTAATGTAAGCATGTACTATGTGCAAAAGGGTAGATATTGAGAGCTAGTTCACCAACACAAGCAATAAGCAAGTTTGCAAGCAAACGCATCAGTTACCAATATATGGCATTCATATGATGATGACGACGACATTATTTTCGTTGATATAGTTTGGGGTTGAATGTAATATAGTATTTTAATATTACCGATAGTAGAGCTAAGATTTGGCGTGTAATGGCCATGACAGATGCGTTCAATAAAAGTGCTTTTTCCAACTGCTGCATCTCCAGCAAGAATCACTTTGAATGTTCTGTGTGGGTAAAATGATGCTGCTGACGACTCCTTTTGTGCATCAAACACTTTGTCATTTTCCTCTCCTTGAGCTGGTGACTTGCGATTTCCCAAATGAGCATCACAACCGCTACCATCGCCTCTAGCTAATCCTTCATATAAATCGCTGTCTTCCCCAAATTCGAAGCTTTTGTATGTGTTTTCTGATGAATTGTGTCGACGGTTGCGGCCGATGTAAGATGATGAGGCGGAGGACGTTGCAATATCTCTTGCAGTATTTTCACTGCAACAGCTGGACCCAATTTTTCCAACACCATTCCCGTTTTGCATTATTGCCAGATTTCTTCCAATTCCGTCGCGTTGTTGACGGCCTGAACTACCATACTTTAGCTCATGATTATTGTTATAAGAATTCTGAGAACATGTCCATACTCCTGAGGGCAATGGGCTTCCATCTCCTTCAGCCCGTATCTCATCGAGCAAAGTGCTTCTGCCACTGTCTGAAAAAAAACAAGTCACATGCACATAAAAGATTAATGCTAAAAAAAACCAGGAATAAGTGTGTGTATTGTATACACAATATATAATAAACTGTTTCAGACGGGATAACTTGGCAGCAAATCAGTAAAGGGGAAATGTTAAATGATAATAAATAAAAAACCGACATCGTCAAAAAAAAATTTTTTTTAAACATCTATAAATCACAAAAATCTTACAAAGAAATTTTGGAAACAGCTTTGAAAATAATTTCAATAAAAAACATGTCCATTAATAAAGTAGTAATTGTGGAATATTACAATAGAATCTCCAAAACTTCTTTTCTGGTAGATGGCCACACACCTAAGCATCATCCTTATAGCTCATATAAGAAATACAATGATGTATAATTTGCGTTTGGTCGGAATGTACCATGAAAGCTGAATCAGCGCACTCTTTAGTTTGCATAATTAATTACAGAAAATAATATTGGCCATTGCCTCTTCCTATATCAACATCTCTTGTATGTTTAGTAAAAATTCGCAAACATGCGTCATGGACAAAAATCTTGTGGCTTTGTTTTGCGTGGTTTTCATTTGCTGAGAGAAATTATATGAAATAAATATGTATTTGAATCCAATTTATAAAAATATACAACGAATTTACTGCTTTGAAATTGAAACCAAATACTTTTGTTTTTCATGACCTTAATTTCTGATTAAACTTATGCTGAATTTAATAGTACACTTCAAAAGCATTTGTCACATAATGTTACACCAAGTTTATTTCCTTTCTAAACATTAATTCATACCTCTGTCACCCTCATAAAACTTGGATGATGTTGAGGCGCACGGTAAACGCGTATCCAACGGAGATAGCTTTGCTGCTGTGGACGTGCATGATGATTCAGACAAGGTGTCAATAATGCTCAAAGAGTTGGGACAAGAGCTAAAGTTAATGTGAGAGGTTCCTACTGTAAGTCCGTCCTGCTGAGATGAAGACGAACCTGGTGCTGATGCAAAAGGCAACAATGGTAATGGAGACAATGGTGTTCCGGGCACTTGTGTAGATAAACAGTCATTGGCATCTGACAAGACTCGATTTGCTTCACTGATGCAAAAAATACGCAAATTTTGGTAACACACTTCTTCTTTCATATAATTTATGCGATATATATTTTTTTAAACAATGAGCTGCATTTGATTGAATACCTGAGAACGACAAGATGGTTCTGCATTAGGTCCACTTGACTCTTGTATTCTGATGCAGCTATCTTTTCTCTGGAAAGAACAGGTAAGACTGGGCATGTTATCATTTTCTTTCTATATATTATGCATGCATGGATTTGCCTCACGATAACATTATTATGAAGTCTTACGAGTGGAGAACGTTAAATAAATCCAGGTATTCATTCCGTTTCTGAGCCAACTGTGTCTGAAGAAGGGTGGCTTTCATCTGAGCCTCAACTAATGCTGATCTCAAGTTTCTATTTTCACTTTCTGCTTCATGAAGTTTTGCGTGGTCTTCGGGTACTTTAATTCGCTTTTCCTTAGCCTCCTCCTCTGTCAACCACTCCTCAACCTGTTCATTTTAAAATCATAAAGAATTGTCTCAGTGGACATTTAGCCTGTTGAGTGTCTCACTGTAAAGATAACCTAATTACTTTTTGAAATGTTCTTATTTGAGATGAAAGATCAGCCAGTTGGCTTTCTATCTCGGTTGCGATTTTCTTTCTTTCTGACTCCATTTGACGTTGTGCCTCTTCCCGTGCTTCTGCTTTAGCTTTTGCCTCGGCTTTCGCCAACTGCTGGTCCAGTTCTTCCCCGAGAGCGACAAGTTGAGCAGCGTGCACCTCGCGTTCTCTAGAGGGAAACAAGAAAATGTACACACTCCAATTTTGTTATGCCGAAGTACTTTGTCAATATACGTAAAAATAGGGTCATATATTTTCCGAAAATTCATGTTTAAAAAAATATTTGTTTATTAGAAAACAAATTTTATGTTTAAACCATTTATTTATATACATAAATAACAATGTCAAGTTTAATAATTAGGAAATAAGGATATGCGTGCTTCTACTTGCGAAAGGAATTTTCCAATGTCTTGTATTCTTCATGAAGATGCTGTACATCCATAACAAGACTCGTTAGTGCTTTTTCCAAGGTCGTTGATGACTCTTTGCGCCCATCCTGTCGAATCTCCTCGTCAATGTCATACAGTTGCTCTTTACTGTTCGAAAAACATAATAATAAATAATTTTAATTATGTGTGATTGGTTATCTTAAAACTTCACGGGCGAGCTAAACAACCGTGTTTCTACAAATGTGAACTACTTTTCGGCACAGTACATTGTCTCAAATCATATATACAAACTACGAAACGAAGGTAGAAGTAAATAAATCGTGTTTCAAAGAGTATATGTACCCAATACAATTTAATTAGTAGAACTTTTTAACTACAATGTGACGGGACGCCATTGATGTCTGACCTAAACTTTAACATATTTTCCCCCTAAAATGACGGACTTATTTCAAAGTTTTGAAGAATCTGGGATTATACTTCCATATATTTGTTTTATTCTGAATTGTCCAATTTTTTATTTTAAACGAAGGCGTCTGTAATCTTTTTGTTACTTATTGGGAAAATAATTATATGAAAAAAAGAAAGAAAGGAAAAAATACACTGTCCTAAAAATTCTCACTCCACAAAAATGGCAAAGATGAGAGATGTACAGGCTTACTTTCGTAGACATAGATCTTGCAACTTGTAATATCGTGTGTAGTGAGGAGTCCTCACTGAGGACGTCGTGTTAGCGGACAAATATATTATGTACTATGTGAAGTAGAGGCCAGAAACTTTATTAGTTGAAAAGCTACTTTAAAGTGAAAGTAATTTTGTTAAATTGGTAACATGCTTCTAAGGACCTGTTTATTTTGTAATAACTAGGACTGTCGTATTTATAAGTTTCATTCTTGTACCTGTCTGAAATAAAAGGTTGTATATTTGACGGGCCGACGTTATTCATAAAATGTTTCCACGCGTTTCGAGCAGACGCATGCCTCTTTTCCATTTCCAATAACTGTTGGTTATTAGTATTTGTGTCCGTCACAGAACTTATCTGCAGCGACCCTCTTCTGGAACCTGGAGTGAGAAAATCTCTGAATCCATAGGAGAAATCTTCAAAGTCTATATATCCATCGCCATCATGATCCAAGTCAGCAAATATCACGTCTGAATCCGTGGAACAGATACCAAATTTGTCACACAATTCACGAAACTCATCAGGCCCAATTAAACCACTTTCTGTTGTATCACAGGCTTTAAACAGGACATCCAGACGGTGGTTTTTTACTAATCTTGGGGAGACCTTGCTTTCGTTATTACAAGACACAAGCTTTCCAGTTTCAGTGGAAGGCTGACATAAGCTATCTTTATCATTTTCATCCATGTTGACGGATGTTTTTTTTGTATATTTTTGAAATGCTCTTACGTTGAACACATTATCCTTTCACACATGTGTTATTATTATCACAGCATAATGTATTCAATGCTCTATTTTCAAAATTTTCATTAACTCCATCAAAACACAATTACACTTTCACTTAAATTTTAATTTCCCCACACAATGTTTATATACCTACATATGTAACCTGGCACATTTTGCAATTAAAAGAGATATCCTGGAGGAAAAACGTTAGTGCTTCAGTATAGACCTGTAAATCAAAACTGGAACGGATCGAACTGGTAACCTAATTGAACATTTATGAAAGTCATGATTTCGCATTCACGTACTCATTCTGTTGTGTCATGTCAATGTTACATCATGTTATTCTTATGTGCCAATTGTAATTCATATTGAACTGTGATCCATGAAGCTACTTGTCGAAATACAAAAAATTGTGTCGCTGAATGATGTACGAATGACTGGGTAAATTGATTCTTATTAACTTATAATTCTAACGCAATTCCATTTCATTCGCAAATGCATAACATTGAGTCTACGCATGCACGGTAGTAGTGATGATGATGTGGTCTAATCCCATTATTATTTCGAGAAGAATTAATCATTTTTCTCAGCACGTTAGAATACTGGTGCATCAATCCTTCTGTCAACATTAACGTTAACTAGCTGTCGCTACATCATTAAGATCCGCTTTAAACGAGATATAATTCAAAATGGCCACTCAGTCTGCCGTCCGTACGCGCTCTCTTGCTCGTACCGTACAACCCATTTGTTTGCAATTTGGTATACACCAACAACGTCATGTAAAGACCTCCAATAATTATCATAAACCTGCGGATGAGATCCCCTCGGTGGAAAACCCAAGTGTGTAGGATTGATAATCTACAACAAGAATAACATCGATTAAAAGAGGTTTCAAATTGAAACTTTCAATGAGTGTTAGTAGAGGAAACATGTTTGTATAACTTATACACCAACACAAAGGACTTGTGGTAAAAAGGGTTAAATTCACACCACACCCAACAATTAAAACGCTGTCAACATGCTTCAATCGATTTTCTTCAAACGTAGTAAATACTTACTGTAGTGTATAAGGTGGACTAAAACAATCCTACATTGCTCTTACTGCCTGGGAATTAACTATCCTGGTCTTAGGGTGTTGAAAATTCGCTCTTTGCCAAAACTTACCGAATCTTACTTCATACATTGAACTATATACATATTTGCCAAATATTTTCAGAATTGGGTTGTCAGTTAGCGGACCTTACTTCAGTTTACAACATGTAGTTTTATTTATTGATTATTTATGCACATACATAATAAAAGTTATCATATTTATCATTGTTAAAACCTCCACGATCGTTTGCTTGAGCAGAGTATATATATGTGCAATAATAATTACGCGTAGATGTGACTTTTATTGGCATCTGTAAAAATTTGCTTCACTTGGATGGTAATTTTGACAATGACGGATCGACCAAATATAAAAATGAAATGTACATATCGTATCAATGCAGTAGTTGTGCATGTTTGCTGCAGAGAGGGAACACGAACTAATGTACGATTTATTGAATTGCTGCTAAATATTCAGATAATTAAAAACAGATTCATTTTAAAGCACACAAGAGTATCAATATAATGAAAAATCTATATTTGCAGAGGTTAGGAACAGAACGAAATGTAAATCCTGGTGTCGCACCTGGTGTAATGTAAATACAGACAGACGCAAGTTTTGAGGTTATTAAAATGCCTGTTGTTATTGTTTATTACAAATAATTATCAAAGTCAAGCAAAATACTTTATAATGACGGAAACATTTGCAAGATACTTAGGTACAAATGTGTACTTATAAGAAGTACTTGCAATGCAATGTTCTAAATGAAAATTAAGTAATTAAGACTTGTTCTCGTTAATCTTTCAAAAAAGAAACTGTGTCAGCATGTCTAGCTCTAGTGGTCTAATCATTCGCATGCTCGCAAAATTTTGGTTTACACATTAGCCATAAAAAATCCTAATAGAATTATTATTTTGAATTGTCGTTCCCCTCTCTTTTCGCACGTGCCATAAAACTTTTGTAAAGGGTCAGGGTCAAATGCTGTGGTAATAAAAACTCCAAAATTATGAACAATTCATCATCGTACTTTGAAGGCAGTAATCTTTTAGATAATTCCGAGCAATTCAATCTTACAAATTTTAGTGAAAACGACAAGATTTATTTTTTTGTTAAATACAGTAAATTGAAACTACAAACTAACAATGCTACACTTCCAGTTTTCTTCTCACTTTTGCTTGTTTTGAAACACAACATTCACGAGAGGAAAGTCTCCAATCTGTAAAGATATTATAATGACACCCATTGAATACTCGAGAAGCAAACCCCTTTACAAATAAAATCAACAATGAGTCATCTTTACCATTCCATTAAGTTCACCAGTGCCCTTTCCATCTCTATTATTTTTTGTAATCACTTTAATAACATCATCCACCTTTATAGTAAGATCTTTAGTGTAAGGACTTGCTTCTCGTGCTTTTACAACTCGGGCGAAAAGTGGGGGATGGCTCTGGAGTACATGGGAACAGTAAAATTACATGTTTCATATATCGTGTTAAATCTCTATTTGGACATTTAACATCAAAGATTGCTATCCCATCATGACTATATATTATACCGAATTAGAAACATCGTATGGTTTTGACATATCCGGAGGAGCTGATCGTCTAGAAGCACATGTAGAAAGCGTATTGTGGCCACTTGGAATCTCTGATCTAATGTTTCCACGGTCACAGCCCTAAATATAATAAAAATTCAGAATAAAGGCATTTTCTCGTATTATATTAGACCTATACCTATATAATACCTTAGACTGAATGAACTAGAGTTAAATTGATTTTCCCCTCCCGCTTCAATACGGATTATTTTCAACATTCAACGGATTATTTACAAGTTTTGTAAGACATACTAAAAATAAGCATAGCTCATTTTAATGTCTTTGCAAAGAGCTGCAAAGCATATATTAGGTTATTCGAAAGGTGTCACTCAGTACCACAAAACAAATATTAATTCAGGGAATTCGGAACACATAGTTTTTATCGCTTTAAAAATCCTCCACAGTAATCCTCAAAACAGGGACAAATTTTGTTTAGATTCTTTTATGTCAACACATACGCACGACATTGCATTGTTCATTGTTTGGGTTTATTACTTGTTGTATGCAACCATACGTACCTCTTTACCACGACGAAGAATAACTCTTTCACTTGAAACGGGTCGTTTCAAAAATGTAGTCGAAAACATGTTTCGCTTGTAGAATGACAACAGACAGGAGAGGCTTTTAAATGGAATTTCTTCCCTAATGAAAAAATTGGTTTGTCCTCCAATATCGCGAACTATAACAGAGTACTGGGAAACGTTATCCATTTCTCTAAAAGCAATTAATAAAACAATTTCGTATTTTAATGAAATATATAGCCTTATCGCATGTCATTTATTCGTTTTAAAAATTACAACCGATTGAATCATATTTTTTTTGTCCGAATCATTGGCGTACTTTACACATATCACGTAACCACCTCCTCGGGAGGAATCTCGAATAAGAAAAGTACCCTCTTCTTCATCGATAAGAATATTTCGGGCATCGTCAAAGTTTACTCCTTGAAAATACAAGCTGTAATGATAAACAAACTTTATTTTAGATAACATAGCACGTGTAACATGAGAAACATGGAAAAAATGGTGTAAAATCTATTTTTGATTTATATGCAGTCGAATACAATTCACCGAAATTTTATGTTGATGGACTAAAGAGGCTGCTGCAGCACTTCAAAATTTATTTGTATATAAATGCACAATAACATGAAGGAAAATATTGTTTTTATTGACAGATTCTTTAATGTAGGGGACTATAAAAATCAATTTAAACTATACCGACATCTTCTTGGTGAGAAAAAAAATATATATGGTAATACTAACCTATGATTTCAGTTTTTAAAAACCAGGTAATAAATAGATTCCTTAGTTACCTCTCAAAATCTGTTTCGTCAAATGTTCCAGATGCCATTTCATTGACAAGTGTCTCCACTGTAAGTTATTTTGTTTTACGTCTTTCGGGTGAACAATTTCGTAAATAATGGCCCCTGTATGGACATACCTGAAACAGGTAATCTCTGGAATAAATAAAAAGTATACTTGAAGCAATCCCACACGAAATATTTGTAAATTTATGAATGACGTCTTCGTAAATTTTTAATCAATAATATGAACGCCCAATCAATCAAGTACAGTATTTTGTGGCCATCGTCATGAATACTTCGCGAGAAGACTGTGGATGAAATATGTGGTCAATTTTTTCCTCATTTTCACAGAAAATCTTAATGAAGTAAGAAATAATTTTAAGGACAATAATATTAATAATAAGATAGTACTCAATTTTGTTGTATGCATTTGGGTGGAAACCGCAATAGCAAACCGCATGCTCATTATTATTATTAAAGATCCCTAGTATAGTATCTATGCAATTGTCCTATCAGTCTGCCATACTAACCGTTCGTTCAGCGGTCGCACGCACATTTACTTGTTAGTCAAAGTCTGGATAAAGTTGCTATTTTTGACCGAATAAGGTAAGTGCAATGTTTGATATACCGTATTGTTAGATATATCATAATTTTAACGTAGGTTCTTCAAGTATAGTTTGAAACTTCAACAAATATAGAAGAGCGTAACCACAGGATTCACTGTTTTTGTAAGTACTGGGCATGCGAAACTTATTTACAATGTTCAAATTAGGGATCCTTCCGTAAAACGTTACAACAAGGGTGTATATTTTACAATGGATCATGTCGATGATGGCCATGAATGTTTAACAAAGCATAATAATATTTAATGTCTCAAGTACAGCGCAGCGTATT
>JAITYZ010003227.1:0-16510 GCA_027744595.1 Paronellides praefectus | reverse complement strand
TCTTGTGAAGAAAAATTTTCATACATACATATGTGTACTTGCAAAACTGCTCCCTGGTCGGTCGGTTGTTGGTTTTTCCAAAGACATTGTACGCTTCATCAACCCCTCAATCTACTGGAAATTGGATTTTTATACATTTTCCCCCACTGACTCACAACGATTTCCTTATACTCTTCTCCGAGATATTAGGGGTCGACAGGCAGCGGAAGCTGGCATATTGATTTTTTGCTTGGTAAAATTTACAATTTCAGATAATATATTTTAATTTAAAGCATAGAATTTGAAATGCTCACTTTGACTATTTATTTCTGCATTATTGTCCAACTGTGTCTTTGGCGCTTATTACCAGCATGTGAGTACATGGAAATAAAGGATAAAGGTATACTGACCCAGTTGTTCTCTTCGGATCGCATCCATTCATTCTTTTTTATACCAAAATGGTACGGTAGTTTTTGCACACCCATTTCTTTGATATTTTTTACACTTTAATACGTTTTGTTTAGTGTGAAATCTAAATTTTAAATCTAGTGAGTATTGACTTTATTAAAGTGTTCAATTGTATCAACCACAAAAGGCTGTTTTCCAACCATAAACACCGGTTGGCCTTTCCCATCATTTACATTTCCAAATACCCACCTGCGATCCTTGAGGAGATAATATGCATGAAGAATGTGGATTATCAATTTATCAATATGACATAATGTACATTATGTCAAAGTTACATAACTTTCTCTCTACTCTTAATGGAGATGGAGGTTAACTAATTTCGGTGAACAGACGACATTATATTCAGAGCACGTGTTTTTGCTGTCAAAAGGGGTTAACAATGCTTCCAAAAATACACAATTAATTGGTCTCTATTCACGGTTGACGGTAAGCTTTATGAGAATTTGGTGGTCACTTAAATTTTTCTCTTAAAAAATTCATGTACCTATGAGATTATCGAAGCAATCGGATGGGGGGTAATCTGCACACCTTTCTTGTCAGTACACAAAAACTTTTAATTTTAATTAATACAAGCAAGTGTAATATGAGAGGATGATGAACAACGAGTAGCCATTTTCCACTTCTAAATATTATGTGGGTTAAAACTCGACAAGGTAGGTGGTGTGATTATTACTTTGCATCTTACTACCTTACAACAGCTTACTTTGTAAATCCCATAGTCCCCCTACTTTACACACTTGTGTGCTTAAACATCATCGTTTTAGTTTAGGATTGAATATCAAAGAGGGAAAGTTCACCATAAAGCTCATAGAAGTGTTTATTACAATACAACGCATGATAAAAATCTTATGTATCTCTACAAACACCCTTTTCTATTCATAAACTAACAAAAACCTTTACCTAATATCTACTTGGCCTATACCTATTTCCTATTTGTGTGTAGGCGTTTTCACGACAATACACTTGCTTTCACTGTATCAGTCTCATCAGTGATGAGTCATCGCCTATCTCATCTCCTAGCATGTCAAAAAGTATCAAGAGATACAAAGACCAACCGTATTTATATATTATGCGATTACCTATGTCATTTATGCACTAGAGAAGCTGTTTCATTTAATTTATTTAAGCTACTCTGCTGATACATTTGAACTTTTTCCCTTTCTGCTTAGATATATCATCAGCCGTAATAGTAATGATGTTCGCATATCTTTGGTCGTCCGTATACATAAAATAAATTGTTCCATCTCAAATCAGTCGTATACAAGCCACCTTCTTCCCCTGTATTCCAAACAAAGAAGAAAATGTCATAAATAGCATAGTGGGCTCTCTAACTGACTGCCTGCTGATGTGAGAAAGTACACTTTAACAGCCCCTCCGATTGTAAATGCAACTCACAAATTGTCACAATCAGTTAACTATGCCATTTGTAAGTAATATGTGCGTGGAGAAACAAATTGGGTAATATCCCTTCGTTTTACTATCCTCATTCTCTGTCAGCATTTATTTACTTTATACCACATATTTAGCAAATAAGCTCGTCATATTAGGTATTTGATCCAGTATTATACTATATTATACTGCATATAACCATATTAGATAACTGTATGCCAAAATACCAAACACGAAAATGTTTTATTTACTTACCAAGAAATTATTCCAGTAGTGCGATTGTGACGGTTGTATGGCTAATTTAAATACACAACGGCTCACTCACGATTCAAATTATCATTGGGTGAGGCAAGCATATACACGTCCTATATTTTCATTATTGAAGTAGATGCAGATGAGGCAGGACAAGTGCCAGGAGAAAGTCTACTTTTTCGAACAAAAGTAAGTTTTGTATGACTATAAATTGCTTTGCAAAATCCTATTTTGTTATATTTTATATTTATACTTTCACCGGTTCATTCACTTTCAACTTTGAAATCAAAAGTATAGAACAAGAGCAATCTTTGCTCTTTCCGATTGATTCTCAACATGAGGTAAACTACCGGAGGAAGGGATAATAAAAAAGAAACCTTATAAAGTATACAAATATTTTGGTAGACCAAGAGAACTCAACGAAAACGTTCAACATGTAGTAATGTAGTTTAATAGGCATAATATATGTACAACAACGCAAAATGTGTTACGCATGTGAGTCCTCGCTGTAAACTCCCCAAAAGTATCGAAGATGTAAAACATGCAGGGAAGCTACTTAAAAACTACTTTTTCCTTGGTTGTTGATGGATTTGAGAAAAATGAAAATGATAACAAGCTTTGTCTTGTGTGTGCATATGTTTGCACGTGTAATCCATAAACAGTTCTTTATTTTTGTTCTTCAATTCCCTGCTGTCCATTCTTGTATTTTTGAGAAAAATATTGTACATTGGCTGTCTGATATGTTTCCTTTTCAAGGCTCAGACTTTAAGGCCGATTCGAAAAGGTTGATGGTTCAGTTTTCGAATAAAGTTTTTTTTGTTTTAGTTTTTTAACCTTTTATTCCATTGTGGGGGGGTTGAAGCTTCTTTTAGAGTCACAATCAGTCAGTCGTAAAGTATGCTAAGGTTATTACTTTGACTGGAATACATGCACCAATTTCTATGAATAATATGTGGGTGACCACTTCCTCAATAGTGACGTGCGGTGGTACACTTTCACTTTTTTCCAAGGACAACTTAAGTTCATTCATTTTTGTAAATTTGTCCAACATGTAAGTGAAAATCTTAATAAATGCATGATAAATTTTAAGTATTTTAAATGCAAGTATTTAAATCGTTAAATGGGAGCAGTTAATAATTGGCTGCTTCTATTCCACTATTCCTCATCTTTTCCTCTTCATTAACCGCTTACCTTTTTCAGACATGAAGCTTACTTTTGTATGTATATACTTCAGCAATTTCTTCTACCTGAGATATTACCGAAAGCCTAGAGAGGCTTGTATAGTTTTCATTTCATAGACTTTTGACGCTGCCAAATCTTTTGATGCTTTTGAGTATCCTTGCTCTTGTATCATAATAAAATGTTCTAGAATACCAATAAAAAATGTGCCAAAAATTCTTTTCCATTTTCATGTAAAAAGAACAAGCTAACGCCACAATAATATTTCATGAAGTACAATCAGCATGAGAGTTACTCATAAAAACGCAAACAGGAAGTTCCACAGGCAGATGTGCTGTCCTGATACAAACAGTGCATTGGTAGTGGTGGCTGCCTACCAAGTCAACATGTGTACTTACCGCTTTTCACGGACATAAAATGGTATACCCACACTTTTATCCTATCCACCTACTATCAATTTTATATATTCAAATATATAAATGGAAATAGTTGGTAAAGTATCAAAAAACACATACTCTTGAGTAGATGAAAGTGTGATGTAATTGCATTGATATTATAATAATAATGTAATTTGCTGAGCAGTGATGCTTTTGAGTATCCTTGCTCTTGTATCATAATAAAATGTTCTAGAATACCAATAAAAAATGTGCCAAAAATTCTTTTTAAGTATCAAAAAACACATACTCTTGAGTAGATGAAAGTGTGATGTAATTGCATTGATATTATAATAATAATGTAATTTGCTGAGCAGCAACAACAGCGTCGAATCTATAGGGAATATAATATGTTTTCCCTTTACGAACCTTTTTATAGAGTACATTTCAAGTATATAATGGACTGGTATTGTTCTTGATCATTTTCAGGTATGCTTCTTTTTCCAATTTAGGAAATTATGTGTCAGCTCATTAACTCTTGCCACATACATGCCCAATAGGCATTGCCTATACCATATACCTTTGTACTCTTGCTTGACTTCAATATATGTATATCATGTTACACATTATACTAAAAGTTATTCTATGTAACTTTACATTTGCACGCTGAATAGATACACAAACATAACATAACACAACGTCAATAAACATGGCGTTGAAAATCATGTTGGCAAAAAACATTATTTTTGTATTTCAGCAGTAAAGGGAGATTTTTTTTTGTGGAGAGGTGAAATATGAAGACTTCACTCATGTTTGGTTGCATGCACGGCACAATGAACCTTAGGAGCCATAATGTATAAAATATTGGTAGAGATGGAAAAGTAGGAGTGTGCTCATCATTTTAATAAGAAGTGGTTAATTATGCTGATGAACGCTTTTAGTACAAATGAAGATGATTTTATATATATAACACGTATGACTCATGACATTTTGAGAATCCCATCCCATGTAAGTATCTATCATGTTCCACTGTTGTGCACTCATTTTGGCAAAATTAAATTTTTAAGAAGGGAAAAAGTACAAAACAGTGGACGATAAATAAAGTGTTTTTGAAGTAGATGACAAAACAAGGTGGGTGTAGCTGCAGAAGTGCTACTGGATTAGTAATAGTAATATTATAGAATGACTGTAGTACGAGTATGTATTTAATGAATGAACCTTTTTCGGAATATCAAAGGATATGCTTTTTTCATGTGACACTCAAAAGTACAAAATAAAATATTGTGAGAAAAAGCCATTTTATGCATCAGGTAACAATACACCCTTCACACAAACGTAATCTGGAATATGCACGTGGACCTTTGTTAAAAGTGAAATACGATATTTTAAAGTCTAGTATGAAAATTATTACACTAATGTTTAAACTACCTTCTTTGTAGGAAAAATAACATTTTCTGTGGAGCTACAGTTGAAGAATAGTGTTGGACCGTTTTTCTTTCAAACTCGATACAGTCACGAAATTCTCACGAATTCAGGGTTCAAATTTTACAAAAACTAGTGTTACATACACGCATGGTTTTCCCCAATTTCACATTGATTTCCGTTTTTTTTAATGAAGAGTTTTATCTGAGATAAGGAAAAGACAAAATTCAAAACTGAAATTTTCGATAGGAGAAAATACAATGTAGCCTATTACTGGAGTCGTGGGCTTACACGATGATCGATGATAGATGTGTGCGTCACAAGTTGTATAACGTAATGACATTATGACATATTGTATTGTGGGATAAAAACAGTAGAATGTGGACATTGCTTCATATTTGACCATTTATTACGTTTATTACACGTATTGTGTACATAAAACGTCTGCTGGATCCTTAGTTGCGGGGGTGTGTTAACTTTTTGGGATGAGATAAGCAGATGACGTATGAAATTTTTTAAGGGGACATACTTTTTTGCTTGAAGCTGTCATTTGTCTTGGCTCAATATCCGAGGATTTCTTACCACCATGTTATTGTAATGGATCGTGCAATTTTTCAGCATTATTGTAATTTTTCTTTAGCCATTTCTGTTTCCCTTCCCTTTCTATGTGGGCTTCCGGGTATAAATGTGCCTGTCAACAAGTTGTCGCAAGCAATACCATGATTACATGAATAAAACGTTGATGTCATGAAGTTTTAGAAATACATATACCTAGTTTATTGGACAAGATGAGGTAAATTGCTCAAGGCTTTTGACTTGGTTCGACAGAATGGAACTTATTCATGAATGAATATTTATTAATTACGAGTATGAATATGAATTTTTAACTACGGCTATGTTTTATACATGAATATCTAGGCATTACACATATTCGAAACACATACAATACAATGTGTATAGGTTTGTATTCACACGTGTGTGTGCGTAAGCATTTCTACGTAATGATGCAATATTTTGCTCAAAGCGTTTATATGGAATATAAATCTTGAGGCACGTGTATCTAAATAAGCCAAATATAGTGCACAATGAATTGCATAACTTTCTGTTTTGTTAATGGAACTGCTCCGGGTAATTTTTTTTTTACAAAAACGCCTGAAAGTTGGATGTTTCTGCTTTTTTTATGGTGCTGGTTGATGATGATGCTGATGATGTGGGTGGACAATGTGGAGTAGCAGAACAATAAAATGCTAAATGGTTATGTATTTCATTTGCATGCATGATGGAAATGCTTGTTGAGTAGCAGTATGGACTATGGACTAAGCACTACAATAAAATTGAGAATCCTCCTTGCGAATACATCCTCTATTCAATATTCAATGTATCATCTGCAGAGGAATAACCGTTCTTACGTCATGTTATGTAAACAAATATAGGATGTTGATAATATAGTATTGTATTGTGCTGATCCTCACCAATTTCATCCCATGTAATTTGTCTTCTCGCGTTGTCCCAGTTGATTGTAAATCAACAATGATTATTAGGTAATTTAAGCATCATTCTAAACAAGTTTTTTTGATGGTGCAACGCAAAAGATATGTCATATTTATTACCTATGTAAATACATACTACATGCAGAAATGCTGATGCAATACAAATACGAAAAATTGAATATTTATTAGTGCGTTTGGACTTCACACGATGTCATGCACAGAAATGCCATGTTTCTAAGAGCAAGGAAATATCATGTGAATCATATTAGCTTTTTAGCAGAGAACAAGAAGAGAAATGAATTGTTGTGAGTCACAATTTGTAACTTGGAGAAATGGCATGATTGCATGATGGAGTGGTGTTGGTTTGCACGAGATCTCTTGTGTTTACTCTCCCTTTTTCTTTCATTTTCTCTCTGAACTGTACAATATTGATACACGCTTACACGTATATACAACTTGAAACACATGTTGTTAACCAACTATTCCGTAACTGAAAACAATGATGTCTACAGGAAAAACATGGACAATGGACACTCTGTGTGTATGTGCATTGTGCATATGCATATACATCAATGTTTCCTTTTGTCCCGATTCCACACTACCGGAAAGTGTGACTTTGGGAGAAAAATTAGTATACGGTGGACTGTGTACGTAAAATATTTAAAGAAAATATTTTATGAAAAGTAGCACAACACGCTATGAATTGAAACACCCTAAAGACCTACATATAATCTATCTGCACAGACCGAGTATACCGAGATAATGTTTAAAGATACATATGAACAATGACTTTCACCAGTAGTGAAAATGGTGTTATGCTTGGTCAAGGGAAAGTGAAATTTTTGCGTGTATGCAAATTTTTTCTGGCTAAACTCAATTTTCCGGTGGCCGGTCAAGGTATGCTTTTAAAACCATTAGTAAAATACACGCATAATATCCTGAACTAATTAATTTCGTATATTATATACTATATATAACCATGCTATAATTTTTACACGACTCATGACTTGTAACTTGTAATTATATATTTATCATGTTTAAAAGTGTTACATAAAATGGCGACTGAATAACTAAGTAAGCAACATGGTAAACACAAGTAGTATTTATCGACTTAAAGGCAGACATGCAAAAGGAAGAAAATTGTTTTTAAAAAGGATGTGTAAAACTCTGCGAAATTCTGTTATGCTGGTGTATTATTATCACATGAGTGTTTTTACTCATAGATGAGAAATGAGTAAGTGAAATGAAATTCCTGTGGCCTCTCTCCTACCAATCTTGTTACCACAAAATTGAAACTGGTGGTCGCATGTAATTTATTTTCACTATGAAAAAATGCAATAAAAAGTTATGTATCAAGTGCAATGGAGTGTTGAAAGCACAACTAAAAAAGTCATCACCATATTACCATATAAATAGTCAAAGAGCACCTAATTCTGCATAATAGTTTGCTTGTGTGAATGAAATAGAATGAGAAACGAGAGGAAGTTTATAAAAAAGACCAATTGGTGCAATAAGTATGATGTAGAAAAGGTTAACAAGATTTGTATTTTACTTACCACCAAGTGTGTGGGCCAACATGAAAATTGTGACAGGTAGTAAAGACGTCCGGTACATGGTTATATAGTTTTTTTTGGGTTGTTGTTGTTGATGATGACGAGGAATCCACCAAGGTCGTTCAGGAGTCTGTTCGGATTTGTGTTCTTGGTTTTTTGTTATGTCAGTGAAAGTTAAAATATAAAAAAAAAGTTTTCTCTAAAAAATGCAATAAAAAGTTATGCATCAAGTGCAATGGAGTGTTGAAAGCACAACTAAAAAGTCATCACCATATTACCATATAAATAGTCAAAGAGCACCTAATTCTGCATAATAGTTTGTTTGTGTGAATGAAATAGAATGAGAAACGAGAGGAAGTTTATAAAAAAAGACCAATTGGTGCAATAAGTATGATGAAGAAAAGGTTAACAAGATTTGTATTTACTTACCACCAAGTGTGTGGGCCAACATGAAAATTGTGACAGGTAGTAAAGACGTCCGGTACATGTTTATATAGTTTTTTTGGGTTGTTGTTGTTGATGATGATGACGAGGAATCCACCAAGGTCGTTCAGGAGTCTGTTCGGATTTGTGTTCTTGGTTTTTTGTTATGTCAGTGAAAGTTAAAATATAAAAAAAAGTTTTCGCTAAAAACCAAGTTACTTTTTACTTTTGTATCCCTTATATGTATAGTCACTCGGAATATAACAATATCAAGGAAACGTGTATTGTGAATAATGGTTTATTTATATCAGACTACCGGCGAGTTACAACTATCCACTTGTTGGACAATGACGGTACATTGATGATTGCGGTGACAGGATATATTGAATGAAAGCTTTCAATTTGAAAAAGAAAGTTATTTCAGGTAATCTTCTCTCTTCACTGTGTCCTTTCCTTCTAGTACCATAGACTGTTGTTCTGTTGTTGGATGAGCAGCAGAAGAGATGGGGTAACCTAAAACAGTGGAGAAAGGACGAAACAAAAAGGTACTTAAATAATATTTATTTCCCCCAGCAAAATCAAATCAAACTACTTTACTCCCCACCGTGATACAAAAGCCAGATCGGAACTGAAGCAACTATAAGTATGTAACGCAGAAGGAAATAACATTTTCCCTCCTACGCGTCATGTTTGATGGTAAATATAACGAGATAAAAACAGTATATAACAGTATATGATGCAACTTTGTTCAAAGACGAAAGTTCAAAGCTTATATGTTATGTTCTATTTATATATGTCTTATGTAAGCCGAATAGTTTGTCATTGCTACAAATCAAATACCACAAAGATATATTTTCAGTGAAGGGCATTTTTTTTGTTTTCTTGAGTTATTCAGTGCACTAAATTGTCTGAAGGTTTTTTTCAGTAACGAAGTTAATGAGAAGACCAACAAGCCAAGTATGATGGGGACATACGTATGAAACAAGACACTTTTATGGGCTTATAATCAAAGACAAAGACAAAGTTTAGTTTGCAGAGCAAACTGTGGGGGTGTTGTGACTCATATCTTAAGTGTTAACCTCAAGAAGTAGTAATATTACTATTATCTTTAATCTTAATGCATAATCTTAAATGACAACCCGAAATCCAATTACTCAAGTAATTGCTTGTATCTCAATTTATTTCTAGGCAGAGATAAATCTGTTTATTGAAAATGCACACAGAAGGAAAGCTGCTTCTAATGCCAGGGAGAGAAAGTTGGATGTTATATTTTTATCTTATTTGAGCAGCAACAAGCATCCCAGCCCAACCTTTTATGACATCGGTCAGCCAGGGTCAATTAAGGTCAGGTACTCAAATGTGGCTAGTGGATTTATGCACATGTAAACTTTTACTTGTTCCGGACATTTTAAACCAACAGCTAAAAATCAAGCATTTTATATCCAAATCGGAACGTATGCATGTATATATGTACCTACATACATACTTACATGCATGAAACTGCAAACTGAAAAGTTGGTAAAGAGAAAGGTTCACTTTCAAATATTTCAAAAGGGAATTTCCTGTCTCTCCCCTTCCAAAAATCCACTTTCCTTCCCACTTGACGAAAGCCCCTCGCCTACAAACCTATTTACATACCAATAGTCACTACACTTTCCCCATTGCTTTTCTTGCGAAAAGATGAATAAATTCAGAGGGTTTGATTCTGTTGATGTTGATAATATCACTCCACTTTTGTTGTTGTTGTGAAAGCAATTCAAATGGCCCCATCATCAACATACATACCAGTAAAATTTCATGTTTTGTGGTAGGGTAGGTTGGTTGATGGTTGTATTCAAACCAGCAAAACACAAACATACGCCACGAGAGACATGTATGCACAAAAGTTATATATTTGTCCAGTGATGTGGCCAACACTATTAACAATATAGGTAGCTGCTACTACATACATACTTAACTTGCACTTGAATTGAAATACAGTCATCATCAGTAGTGGAATTCAAGAATCAATGCGTTTGAAACTGTAAACTAAGAATGTTTTCATTTTTGTACAAGTGTGCAAACTGTCGTCTGTCTTGAATGCTTTTAGACGCCCTTTTGAATGCTTGAAATTTTGAAAAGTGAAGCGTAGGCAGTACAGTCAGGTAGTGTACTCAAAAAGATTCAGGGACGGTCACAACTTAT
The DNA here is from genome assembly GCA_027744595.1 of Paronellides praefectus. NCBI lineage: Eukaryota > Metazoa > Arthropoda > Collembola > Entomobryomorpha > Paronellidae > Paronellides > Paronellides praefectus. The sequence goes on along the minus strand of JAITYZ010003227.1, from coordinate 5,797 downwards.
GACTCACAAGTGATTTTGTACTCTTGGTGGTTGCGTGTGGTAGTAGTATTCATGTGGTTGGGTAAAGAAAGAGACGATATCAACCAACACATCGAACTTCACAGTAATGCATGCGTATGTGTAAATATGCAGCTATATACAATCTCTAGTAAGATAAAATTGTGCATGACTGATCTTTTTAAAATTCAAAGTCCTAAATTACGTTGCTACATTTTTGAAGAGTCTATCGTCTCTAAACTTAGAAATGTTTACAATAATTTTTGTTTTGTATTTTCCGGAACTTCTACATTAAAGCTCGTGTTAAAATAGTGCTATACAACAAATAATATCAGCATCTCATGTTAGCAAACATGAGAGCTAAAAGGATGAGCTTGGGTTTAACACCCACTACAACGTGCATAATCGAGTGTGTGGTTTCACTCAGCTTCCATTTGTTTGTATGCGTTTGTATGCTATAATCGAGGTTAGAGCCTTTACTTCTCGGGATGTTGGTGTTGTTGTTCAACACTAAGCAATTCGACTACACGGACATTTCAGCAGACCTTTCCCCTACTTTCTCCAGCTTAAATTCTTACACTTTTAGTTAAACCACTTGGAAATACGTTTGCTTAAACTGAACGTTACATTGTATACCTGCTGCACTGAAATAATAGAAACATGAAAATGTAAAAAACCCAACAAGTTTAAAATGATAGGATTGGGGACATGCAAGCCTTTGGGATTTGAGACCTCAAAAATAACCATATTTTGCCACATCACAACAAATGTGGTTGGTCAGGTAAAAACCATAAAAAGACGTCGGAAAACTTTATGCTATACATACCTTGAGACTTGAATTAAAAATGAGATTTCAGAGACATATTATATGAGACAGGTAGCAAACGAATGAAAGTAATAAAGAGCGTGCCTCATGATAAAAGGATGCGATGAAAAGAGAAAAATTTCGGATCTGGAAATAGAGGGAAATATCACATAAGGAAATGCTGAATGAGTAATATGACAAGAAGTCTGAGCAGCAGGATAGACGTGGAGGGAAAGGGCGTGAAGAGGAAACAACAGGAGCGACTTGAAATTGGCAATATATCATGTTTGTGGTAAAAAAAAGGTGTGTAATAGTGAAAGTCACCCAAACCAGAACCACTTTACCACATTATTTATCATTATCATCTTGATGAAAGTCATTTTGTTGTTTTGGTGCGTGTCACAAAGTCACAAGTGGTGTCACTCTGAATCTTTGTCATTTTATAATGACATAATGTCATGTATATTCAACTCAACAACGTACCTATTGTACCAAGTAAGTAAGTATACAAATTGTATTATAGCATGTATTAATATATTTCCTGCTACATGTTGACTATTTTTTTTAAATAAAAAGTTAAAATGACAAATGTGCTGTTTTTTACTGCATATGTCCTCGTATTAATATAATGACTTGCATTGACTTGTTGTTGCAGTCACTTGTCACTTATTTAGTTAATTTTGATAATTTTGAAAAAATATTAACGGCACATAAGTTATTTAGTACATAAAATTAAGTCCTTGCCATAACCGTTAGTTAGTTACGATTACACAATCATGCTTTCCAAAAATTTCTTTTGAAATTTTAAAAGTAATTGCTCATTTTCTGACATCGAAACAACCCTATTACAACCAACCAATTATTTATGTGAGAGTGTATGTTTACGTATTGTATTATGTTGAGAGTAAATTAGTAATATTTTTTAGCTTGTATAACTTGAAAAATTTCACAGTCTACTTCTTGCATGTTGCAAAAGAGATTGTTTACGCAAACGTCATTAAAAACGAACATTACCAACAAATGCAGCAAAAACAAATAATTTTAATTTACGTTTACCAACAACAGAGCATTTTCACTTTATGAATGTTTCAATTACCTGTTTCAGGCTATTCCCGTCTGGATGGGTTGGAGGATGATGTCAATGACAAACTTGAAGCCACACTTATTTTTCTATTTTCCCTTTCTTTGCTTGTGTACTTGTCTATTTTTGTAACTAATTTTCTTCTGAAACCAGATAAAACTGGCGAGAATGAAGCGAAAATAAACGCGGTGTAAACTTTCCTTCCGCAATAATCAAATTTACTGAATTGAAAAGTGAGATGAGCTAAAACGGCAGTATATATGATTTACAAAATATATTATGCTGTATCAGGTGGTTGCGTTGTATTTTTATGGAAAGTTTTATGGAGCGTTGTTTAGTCACTTATGAAGTGTCACAAGAATAGCTAGAGAGAGAGAGAGAGAGAGAGAGTGAAAAAGAGAAAGAAAACGTACAGCCAACCCACTTCTGTTTGAAGGCTTAGCGAAAGATATTTGGGGCGACTTGATCCTTACTTTTTTGTCACGTCTTGTTTATCAGATAACGGATAGCTTTCTGCTCTTCAAAAGTTGCTTTTCTAGTTTATCATTTTTACCTAGTACATGTATTTAGCTACTTTGTTTTTTTCTATTTAAAAAAATAATATTATTTTTGTACTAAAATTTGATGCCAAAATTGAAGAGCTTTGACTTACAGACAACAGAGAAAAATGTGCCTTCTTTTTCCACCTAAAGAGTAGCTTTTTTGTAAATTGGTGCACCTTTTAAATATCATATATATCGTATCAACTCTGTAGAATAATTGATTTTTTTCTCTTTCTTTCTAATTTGCTTGAGCTTTGCTAAATCCTATTGTATTTATTTCCTCACAAAACACTTTTTTCTTTGAAAAACTTTTGAGAATCAATTTCCGTTTCTTTTTTGTAATTTTTTTTCTTGTGATTAGAGACGGGGTTATTATAACTTTGATTAAATATGGAGATTATGTTTTTTATGCTTTTGTTGTCACTAAATTGGAGATGCTTTCTATTTCTATTATTCCTCTATTCTGATTTGATTATAGAATCACTTTTTGTGTATAATGTGCTTTCTTTCAAAACTTGAGTAAAATTTTACAATACATTTGTTGACAGTGACGAGACAGATGAAAACGTCTACCTAACTGGCACTACGGTTTTTATATAAAATTCTCTTCTTGTGCTCCTCTCTTACAATCTGACTTGCAACTGTTTTCACCTGCTGGCTTCACAACCCTCTATAAAGGTGTTCAGCTCGATGAGATGTGAAGTTGATGTATTACGCTACCAGCGTCATTGCCAACACAGCAGCAGTCAACAACGTATAAACGCAGGCAAATCTCTCCAGTTCTCTTTTCTTCCTCTTCTCCGTACGTTTTATTGGAAGTTGGAGGAGCACATTTTGCTTGTTGCTTTCCTTTCCCCCAGCTAGATTTAGATATAGGTAAACATATTAATTTCATCATGTATAGAGTACAAATACCTACATATACGTTACGGTTATAGATTTACTGACAGGCAAACTAAAACTTCTGCTTTGACTACAATTCTTCTTCAGAAGGATGGGTTGAAAAGAAATCATGGAAAAAAATATATACAATGAAAAGTGCTCATAGTATTCGCATTTTGTCAGGTGAATAGTGAATGTTATATGATGATGAGTAACGAACGACTAATATGTAAAAAAAAGTAACATCATCCAACCGAAATCATACACAAAAGTGCATGTACAATGTACATATGCAACTTTCCAACGTTTTAAATGTCCTGTCAAGCTTAATAAAATGTATTTCAAATGATCAATGAAATATAATATGTGAATAACTACGTAGGGAGCTATACGTTCTTGAATAAAGAACTTGAGCTTGAAAGAAAGGCAGGGTGAAAATCTAGCAAGCTAAGAATAGAAAACTTTATAAATCGTAACTCTACTCAAAACCCAATTTCGTTGACATATTGTTGAGGGTTAGTCCTTTATTTGTCCAAAGGACTATTGAATGTTAGTGATTACATTTTTTTTTAAAGCGGGGGTGGTCCACGCACACCGCATATTAGCTGGTAGATATTTCTATTTTAATTTTGTGTGGGCAGATGTGAAAGTTCTTGGAAATCCTATCAAAATATATATATATATATATTCGTGTATTTTATAAGCTATTATGGTTCAAAAGTTTACTACACAAATAGCCTCTAGTCTCTTTCAGGTTTGTTTGCTTAGGGTCGACTTTTTTCTTCGTAGCGTGTCTTTTGGTGATTTACACAAACATTTATGAGGAAAGGGTATCAGTTATAGTGATGTTATCATTTTGTTTATTCCTGGAACAATTTTCTCCAAATTTCACAACTTGTACGGAAACGGAACTGACCCACATAAATTTGAAGTGATGAAGGATACATTTACCAAAAATATGTACACACCTATTAATCAAAATAATTTGTTTGCTTTGTAACATAACATACTACTACGTAATGACTCCATGTTGTACTGCATTTAGCTATGTAGGTAATTTTGCTGATCCGATACGGTTTAGTAGCCCATTATATGCGGCATTGTTTGTATGATGACGTGTTTATTTGTATTTACAAAATTACAACTCTGTTAAAGAGTTTATGGATTATGGGACAAGCTTTTATGGTTGTACCAGGAATAATACGAATCCTGGGAGAGAGGTGGGTCAGTGACCACAATTATTTTTATGAAAATTGGTAGTTCCGGGATAAAATTACAATATTTATATTGTTCTATACCAGCAAAGAGATGCATTTAAGGAAACAAAATATTCGTTTATATTTGGAACTGTTAGATTACCTATATCTTGAGTCTGTATATGCACACACGATAACACACTGTCATTTTATACCTACCTATACAATAACACGAAAATTATTTTGAGTTTTGAACTTTTATTTTCGCAACTGATTGAATAGCACAAGAATTTTAAATTATTTTAAATTAGAAGTTGTTTAGAAGCCATTTCTGGAGACCTTACCGAGAACTTATCGGGAATTACGTTTATTTAAGGGGTGGTAGGTAGTCCTGTGAGCGTTAAATTCTAAATGAAGGTGTCACCAGCCAAAAATTGGTACACATATACAACAAAGTATGCTTGTTTAGATCCCGTTGGTGATCACAAGAATTATCTCTAATGAGAAAACAGAGTTCAAAGTTCCGTACATTAGACATGAAAATTGCTTATATGGAAATATATTCTTGGTATACATTTAACCTTAAGCTATTTAAAAAAAGGAAATGGCTTATTAGAACCTACATCAGAAAATAGAGTGAACTCTCGAGAACGGTTCTAATATGCAGTTTTTCCAATATCCGCGGGGTAAATATTTATTAGTTTTACCATTTAATTTTAAAATTACTTTTTCCTACGGCGGTTCCACATTGCATCTTACAACAGATTGATTCTTTATTTTTCTTTCACACAATACAGAAAAGACAAACACAAAAGGAAACTTATGCTTACTACAGCCAAGTACCTCGTACGAGAGAAAACACTCGAGAAATTTATTGTCAAGCCTGTAGAATAGCTCTCTTATTTGTTACATCTGTAAAGTAGCATAAAAAAGAAATCTTTCTTTAAGCGGTTATCATGACGCAACCCAATCCAAAAATCAAACATCAACATCCTGCACACATACAAATATTATGCTTCCTTTTTTGTTTGTTTGAGTTGTTCGTAATCATAGTCATCATCTCCCTTTAACTGGATAGTATATAATAAATCACTCTATAAATATCAAGAAAAACTAAAAATAACCGAGTACGACATTGTCGTGATCGTGATAGCAGGCTTCAGAGGCAGTGAATGTGAATGTGGCGCAGTAATTTTCATTAAATAGATCCAAGTTTTTAGTTTTATAATATGATAAACTTCTTGGAAGCTATATAAGAGAGAAAAGTTAAGTTACGACAAACCACGTGGTGTGT
>JAITYZ010003226.1:0-52559 GCA_027744595.1 Paronellides praefectus | reverse complement strand
TAGGTATGTAATATGTTTCAAGTTTGAATGTGTTTGGCGCGTCTTCATTTCATTTCATATTTCTCGATGCCTCTGGTATGTCTGTGTGCGTATACCTGTCTAATATTTAAAGGGTTTATTAATACTATGCTCTTGTATGTGCGTCCGTCAGCGGAAGGCATTCCAATTTATCATCATCATCATACTTTTTATATTTAGTAATGCAAGAAGGTTACTCTCATATCAGCTTCTTCGTCATCTCAACAACGGCGTGACATATAGCCTTGGTGGTATGTATTTCATGGTTTGTTTGGTTTAAAAAAATATACGCTACCTTGCTCCTTATATCCTGCTGCATTACAAATATAGGAAGCTACATACAAGTAGGATATCCTGTAAATATCATCCTCCTCTTTCTCATCATCATCATCATCATCATTTGCATTTAAGCCCGAGGCAAAATAAAAAAATGATGAGGATGTGGAGATAAGGTGCAGAGAGAGAACCATGTCAGTGTATTTTTGCTTTCCCAGAGAGAGATGGAGCAATGTAAACAGAAAACCAAAGGAAAAGACGGAGAAAATAAAACAAAGGAAAATGTATGTCGTGTGTATTCAGAGGAGTATTCTTATCGTCATCATGCGTGGTCCTAATGTTCGACAGCAGCAGCATTTTCCAATAACTTGATTTTCTTTTTTTGCCTCCTATTATTATTATTTTATTAATGTGGGGGCTTCGTCGTCCCTATTTGTTATTAATATGCATGTAGTGCAAGCATGAAGGTAGGTATATAAAAATTCTATAAAAACTAGATTTTTTTGTACTGTACCTCTGGCTGAAATGGAGCGATAAGTCCATCCCCATCAGTTGTCTCCTGAGGCCGACTCATCATGATCATCCACTTTTCCTCTCCAAATGGCCGGGAAAAGTCAAAATTTTCTAGTCGAGATGGTAGCATGCTCACATAAGTTACCGCAACGTCCGCTCTCTGTTTTCATTTTACAACAAGAAAAATAAAATAAAATGCATAAAGAAAAGGATATTATGAACCATTAAACAAACGCTATCTCTAGCATACCGTACCACCTACATACTGGAAAATTGTAAGTATTTTACGGAGAGAGGAGGAAGCAATAATCATGAACTAGTCTTTGTGACAAGATACATTATTCAAAATAAGTAAAAAAAGAATAGCATATATTTTTTTGTTTAAAGTTGGCTGGAGTATAATAAATTCAATTAATGTGACTTGCTCCATTTTCGCTCGTTCTACAAAAGTAGGGGACTAGACATATTGTATATAAGGTTATGTACATCGAGTGACTTCGACTGTTGTTATTATTATTATTATTATTATGTTGTGGATACAGAAACAGGGTTACAATTAAAAAAGTTTTTAGTAGCCAAAAATCTGTGTTCATTTTGGTTTATTCCAGAGTACTTTAGTTCCCTGTTCAAAGAGAACATTATTTTTTGGGCGTAATGTGTGTTCACCACTTTTTTCGGTAAATTAATCAAATTACAAGAAATTTCCATGGAAAATCACAGACACACACAAGTCACATCAGCAATTTTGTGTTAATTTGAACGCAGTACGACGGAAATGAATAATTATCTTCTTTTTGTATAAATGGGAAAAGTAGGGCACAAGCCACATTGATTGGGGTTCTAAATTTCGTTAAATTTTTGGTAATTAAATTACGAATTGTAGCTAGGTATACAGTTTTAAAGATAGAAAGTAGTTGGTTGGGTAGGTTGGTGTGCTGGGATTGCAAAAAAATTAATTTTTGTGGTGGTTGTGGCGGTGGTGGTTAATGGTATACTGCTTACCCCTGATTGAAGCATTCCTAACACGCCCGTCCATTTCTTCTTGGATTCATCGTAAATACCCACGTCATTGTCTCCTTCGTCGGGGTATACGAGCTCCCAGTCAAACCCGAGCGCTTCTCGAAATACCCCAACAATGGTTCGAGCGACACCCGTGAAGCTATTGTTACCTCTCATCGTATCCACCACAAACGGCGTTTCCTGCACAATAAAAAAAATAAGTAATGCAATTAATACTTTTAATAAAATGACATATTATTCTTTATGCTTCATTATTTCCTGTTCCTTCAGCATATTTTTTATTTTACTTACATTGACAACAGCCACCTTTATAGTTTTCCCAACCAAAAACCGATGATCAATTGTCGAGTCATTTCGAACCCAGTATCCATCCTCATAGTTTCTTGAGAGAAATGGGTTGGTTGGACTCCAAATGTTTTTCAATTGATCTAGAAAGAAAATTTGAAAAAAAGTCATCAAAAATATAATAATGATAAATAATGATTAGAGGGAGCTCTGCAACTTTTCAACGTGGTAACAATTTGGTTTCAAACTAATGCATTCATTCATCAAGTGTGATTGCGAGTTTTTTTGAGAGAGCAAAATTTCTCACTCACAAGGCGATAGAGAGCAACTGGTTGTGTATTTGCGAGAGAGGAAGAAGAAGAGGAAGAGATAAATATTATGTCATGCACAGGGCATACCTCCAGAGTACCTCCAGAGTCTTTTGTCTTTGTGAGAGCCTACGCGGCTCCTAATGCACTTATTGTGCTTGAGAAGAGGAGAAAGGAGCAGTGAAGCGTTATTTGACTAATTTACTATGTGGCAAGGTTGCTGGAATATAGCAATGTGGAGAGAGAGAGAGAGAGAGAGGAGAATAAAGAAAGACAGAGAGAGTATGCTTTTTTGGTTGGTTACGTATGGCGGCATGGTAAAAAAAAGGTACGCAATGCAAACACCTCACTCCTCTCTCTCTCACCGTCGTCGTCGCACCAGCATAATATCACCATCAACTTCAAGGTAAGTTGACTGTGTCGTCGACTTGGTGCTTGTTCCAATGTGTCAACTTCACATGTAGCACCACCAACAAGACCGTTATTCCCCTCATTTGTTAACTAGGTTGTTATATTATGGTTGAGAGACGTGATGCATTTTTTGGAGGGAAGAAAATGTCTTCTTGAGTTGGTCTTTTAGCTTTCCCCAGTCTGTATTGCAAGCAATGGATGCAAAAAAAGTGAGACCACCACACACACACACACACGCATGTACTCACTTTCTCACAGTCAATCTCTCTCAGCCAGCCAGACACACACACACACATATAATTTGTTAATGCAATCAGAGGGTGACAATGATGAGCTAACTACTATAACCAGACGACTACTAGCACAAAAAATAAATAAATGCTGAAAAGAAACATGCCGTTCCACTTTGATAGTTTTCTTCCTGTTCATCTGTCCATCTCATTTATTAAGTAGTGGTGACAAGATTACGCGTTACTTATTGATTTCATCTTGTCCTGTCTGTTTGTCTTGCCAATTTTTAGGTCCCTTTTTTTGCTCACAAGCTAATGTATTATGACGGTGGTTTGTTTACTTAAACGAAAGCAAAGATAAAGTTAAACTGGGAAAAAATAAAAGTTTAAAAAGTATAAATTGGACTTTTTACAGCACACAAATTTTAACCTTTTTTTATAGGACAAAGTGAAACAAAAAGAAGATAGGGAAGTGCTATTTATATTTATAATACCTACTAATGGAACATGGAAGTGTTCCAGAACAGCAAGCTAAAGTGTGTGTACAAAAGTAAATAAATACATCAACAAGTAAATAGGCAGTTTAACAATAAATAAGTTGGCTGACTGGTATTGTGTTGTTTGTAGTTTTGAATCAACTCACAATCACAACCAACCTCCTCTTTGAAATGGATGATGATGATAAGCATTTTGTTGTCAGATACACCTACTTTAACAAGTCTCAGTTCGCGTCATCGAAAAATAAAACGAGACGGAGAGAGCAAGTATTCTTACAACAACCGCAATAACACAACTGTCAAAACTAAAGTGCAAAACTATTTATTCATTTGCACATCCAAACAAACCCAGTAATAACTCTAACCTCACGATTTTCACTCTTTTGTCCTTATTTTTCCCGAGTGAAAATAAAAAAAAATCTCTTTTGGAGTTGGAAAAGATCCAAAAATAAATATTATGATGTTATATTATTTTATTAATACCTAGCAAACTGACGCACACAGACAACATAGACACATACAAACTACAAACCCACACACTTATTGTTATTCCGCTTGTTGTTTTCCATCCCTTTTTCTGTGTGCATACAAATTTGGAAATTTGAATAAAATAAAATAAATATAGGTATTTACATAAATATATTAAACTGTATTAAAAACGTAGCTGAAAAAAACAGACCGACTGGATAATACGCAAATCCTAATTTGGCCTCCACCAAAGTTTTAAACAAATGGTAAATTATTATGACTTTCCGTTACTACTAATTATTTTACTTAATGGAGGTTATGTTAATTTATGTTAATTTATAATATTTTTTCTAATTAAAATTTAAACTGACCTAACAGTACAGATCCATACTGATATATAGAAAAAATGAACTTGTTGAGGAGAATAACAGGAAAGAACTGTTTTTTTCGGATTCGAACCGACAGCCGCACAGTTATGTCTACAAAGTTTCCAGAGACTGCTTATTATTCTCTCTACTCTCCTCTCAAAATTTTGCTCTTATTATTATCTTTTAAAAGACTTAGGTTCAAAATTACCCTCTTATCCCTTCCACACGACTACACAAACACAACAAAACGCAGAAACAAGTAGTATCACTTCGACTTGATCAACAACAAAAGTAGAAACTAGTTTGAAAGCACATAACACAGCACAATAATAATAATGATGACAGTAATTATGAGAAGACGACAAGGAGGAGTAAAGTTTATTTTTTTGAGAGTTTTTAGTTGAGTAGTTTTATAGTTCGTACCAGTTCATTGTGGTTAGCACTGAGCCGCGAAAGCAAGGAAATTTTGAGCAAAAATTAAATGAATCAACATCACGCACGCCACACAAACAAAAATAAAATCCTCTGCTGTCTAGTAAATCCCTTAAACTCAGCTCTCGACACAATCTCTAGTATCATCATCATGTATTTTGTATTCCTTTTTTGTTTATTTTTGTCATCATCATGTCCCTATATTGACTCAGAAGATAATTACGTATTGTTTTTTATACATGTTGAAAAAAAATATTTAACAACATTTTTTAAAAAGTGTTACAAATTTATTTATATTCCTAACATATAATTTGTTCCGTGGTATCTGGACAGATTTGTGCCTGATGCTAATCCCCATGTAAAATTTGAAACTTATGCTTAAGCCCCATGTGAAAAATCATGACAAATTTGTCACTCATGCTAAGCCCCATGTAAAATTTGAAACTTATGCTAAGCCCCATGTGAAAAATCATGACAAATTTGTCACTCGTGCTAAGCCCCATGTAAAATTTGAAACTTATGCTAAGCCCCATGTGAAAAATCATGACAAATTTGTCACTCATGCTAAGCCCCATGTAAAAACCATGACAAATTTGCACCTTATGCTAAGCCCCGTGTAAAAAATCATAACAAATTTGTTCTTCCTGCTAAGCACCATGTAAAAAATTGTGACAAATTTGTCACTCCTGCTAAGCCTTTTATCAAAATTTGAAACTAAAGCTAAGCCTCATGTCAAAATTTGAAACTGATGTTAAGCCCCTTGTCAAAAAATCAGCAAATAATAAGCCCCATGTAAAATTTGAAACTTATGCTAAGCCCCATGTTAAATGAATATCCCACGCATTCATCATTGGACTTATCATTTAATATACATTTAATATTGGATTTATGTTAAATAAACATTTATCATCAGGCTTAGCATTTAATAAACTGCAGAGGGATAATGATAATAGTACCTGCACACCATTACTGGAGAGAGGGAGCAGAAGAAGAAGAAATGTTTCAGGTAGTTGAGAGATAGTGAGCTAAATGCTAATTTAACAGTGCTCACCTTCTTATTCTCTATCTCTCTTTCTTCTCTCATTTCCAACTTGCTTTTGTGTGTGCAATGCTGCTAAGCATTGCACATGAAACCGAAAAATGATGTTGGTTATCTGTCTCATTTGCCTATTTGCATTCGAGACCAGATATTACCATAAATTATGGTCCATAATCCAACATTCATTTTTTTCCTGACTGTTGGTGGTTATGATGATTATGATGACCTTATTGTGAGCTGTGGATGAAGTACCCACAAAGTGCTCATGTCATCTGGAAAGGGCATTTATAGGTATGCCCTTACAAAACACAGGGATTAGCATAGATTCAATTTATAGCGGTAGCTTTTATCTTTTATTTCGGACCTTTGACTCCCAGGGTACAAAATAAATCATGAACATATCGCTACTTTCTCAAATTATGAGGCTGCTTGAGACACGCTCTGGCATTTTTGGGTCATCATAAGACAACTTTTAGCATATTATGAGACACTGTTTTCCTTCAAGGCACCATCGTATATGTTCCCCCTCAGTTCCTGGTGTAATGGGACAAACTGTGAACGAAAACAGTTTACACTGGAAAATTATAAGCCGCGTTTGTGGCAATTGGTTCATAGGCAGCTGTCAGGCGTTAAGCGTACCTACCATAAATACACGCAGCGAATGTCTGCAAGGAAACATCCAACACTACTCTGTTCTGTTCAAGGTTTCAAGTGAATTTTGATAAGGTCCGTTAGGCTATATGTTGCGGTTGTATGTGTGATGGGCGAGTTTACACTAACCGCTCCGCGGCTCTAGTTTTTATTATTATTATTTCGTACAAAATAATGTAAAAATGTGCCAATTTTTTGTGATATATTTTCCAGTGAATTACAATAAAATTAGATTTTTGTTTCTTTTTATGCAAAAATAGCAGTCCTCTATATTTTTTATGTCAACAGCTGAAATAAAATAAAATTGAAAAAGAGGAGGAGGAGGGGGTTTTTGCTATAAAAAAATGTGTCTTCAAAGTTGTTTCTGTTATTAAGAAAAAAAGAGAATAAAATGGTCAAGAAAAAATCCGTGTATACAATGAACAGGATTCGTATAGAGTTACTTATGAACACTATTACTCTTTTTCAATTACTGAATAACAATAACAATAACTGTAGTCATTACACTACGTTATCGTAAATCCTCTCTGTCTGCTAGTCCTTTACTGATTTTTTTGTATATTCCAAGTGTAATAAAAAAAATATATAATAAAAAAGTGGCTGTTGTTATGGTGGGCTGATGATGATATTCATGATAATGATGATGACAATGGAAAGGCAATTTGCATAACGCCGCGACAACAGCCACAATAAATATTTCCGGTAATTGCAATTGTCCGCATTTTCATCCGCTGGCTCAAAAAAAAACTTAGGCCTTCACAAAGCCTTGAACACAAAACTTTACAAGAACTCTTGTACAAAAAAATAGAGTACTTTTTTATGCCATTGTTACTACTCGTGTTAAACTTTCTATATGATAAAAAAAGTATATAATCCCTGGAAATTTATTCAGTTACGACTAAGTAGTGTTGCTGCTAATACTCTTACTCATTTGTTGACTATTTTACGAGGCGGTAATTTTAAAAAGTTATTTTTAAAAAAACAAAGAACTAAAGAAAAAAACAGTTTGACATCAAAGCTATATAAATAAATTACTTTTTGTACATTGTTGTGTTTTTCGATTGTATCAAGGGATATTTGAGCGATCAAATCAACAAAGTGGAGTGAAGTAACTATTTTCTGCAAAATGTGATGTGCTTTCCAAATATTTTCTGGAGAAGCTACAACAACCTGTTTTAAGCTTGTCTTTTGTGTGCTTGATTGGATGATGATAAAAATAGGAATTCTCTTGGCCTTCATAATTCAATTACGTAGTTGTAAGGTGCAACAATTTATCCATATTAATGTTAGTGTATGTTACGAGGGGTCATCGTTCAATTTGAAAGTACTTAAAAAAAGTAAACCTTGTGCACTTCATTCTACTTTACACTACTGCTTATTACTGCGAAGTAAAATTACCTTGAGTTTAATTATTACATGTTTGCTACTTGTATGCACTTGTTAATTTAAAGTTGATTTTAATTTTGACTGAATAACTATCACGGGACTTGCTATTTTGTATCCAGGGAAATTTCTGTCTACCGTATTTTCTCCAATAAAAGCTAGACCTTAATAAGTAGCTGGTCTTCATTATTAGCCGGGAGTTTTCCATTATTATCTAGACTTCGCGGAAACAAGCCAGCCACACTCGTTCATACGTGGAGTTGGGCTTTTCAAAAAAAAAGCTGGGCTTAATATTGGATGAAATACGGTATTTACTTAAGCTTTCTGTCTCTTTTCCTGTAAACTTTACATTTTACTCTGTATTTTTTTCTCAGTTTCCCTGAAAAAGCAAAAGTTTACACTGGATCATCGCGTCCTTCACAGATGTTACCTTTTGGGGTATACAGCTGCGTAAAGCACATTTCATTGAGGGCCAAGGGGGAAATACTCTACCCAATCCTCGCATTTAATCAACTCAACTGCCTGTTTTTCAGGATCATCGTTCAAAACGTGTGTAATCACAAAAACTCTAATTTAAACAGTTGTCCTACTTTAAGATGTACCCAACAAATAACTTATTTACGTTACGTACTGTTTGGAGGACCCCCCTTGTTTTTCCAGGATGATTACTTGAGTGCACAGTGAAGCTTCTGTTGGTAATCAGGATGATCATGTGATGGGATCATGTTTTGAGTTTTTGTTGCTAATGAAATGAATATTCAGCCCACGAAGCAAACAAGTTGCAAATATTCTTTTCCTTCTTTGTATCTTTTTTTAGCAGACCATTATCTTTATCAGCTAATTATATTTGCTAATTTAGTCATGTAGATAATAACAACTATTTATTTTTGATGATTAAAAAACAAACGAAGGATGATGCTGTTTATTTTTATTTTGTTACCGCAAAACACATGAGTAAGGGTAGTAAAAATAAGGAGTAAGGAATTTGAATCTATAATAATAAAACAAACAAAATATAATATGTAGATAGGTAGGTATATGCACGTCCTATTTCCCCACTAACCTTTTTCTCTCATTTTATCAGGTGAGCACATCTGTATCCAAGATGAGCATCGCTATTTATGTATTCCTCTAATGTTTTTACCAACATGTTTTTGTTATTTTTGGTCTGGCTAAAAGTCAAAACCATTATACCCCATTATCATCATTTAATCAAGTTACCTATCCAACTTTGTTTCTTTTTATGTATAAAAAATATATACCGTATCCTCTCTAAACATAGCCCGTCTCCAAAGATCGCCCCCTTTTTCATATTCCGAGGATAGGTATTTAACATTACAGGGATGGGGTGGCTGGATTCAGAGTTCAAAGACCGCCCGGGCGATCTTTAGAGGAAATACGCTATAACTACATGTTTATAAATCTATGTATGTATTTAATATGCCTATGTACTATGTATCCCTTTCTTATTTATTTTCTCTTTCTTGTTACTTTTTGTGCTTTGTAAGCTGTACACACTACATTTTATCCCAGAGATTTCCTTGTTTTCTTTCTTGCAAAAAAACTATCCTCCAACGTAAACTTGTTTGTTTGGATATCTATCCACCACTCTGTCTCCCCCTCCTCTATATCTCTCTCTACAATATCCACTCGTAGTAATATATCTCCTCCTCACTATTATTTTACCAACTTTTCCTTCTTTTTTTATCTCCTTTCAACAAACGAAAAGGAAAAAAGTCGAATCCAAAAGGAATGTACAAAGTACACTTTGGCCAAGAGAAAAAAAAATGGGACACTGGAAATATAAAGAGGCTCCTCTTAGACCTCTTCTTGTTCTCCTCTAAAGCTCAATTTTCACCATCATCATCTTCTTCTTGTCTTGTTCTCGATCTCTCTCTCTCTCTCTCTCTCAAGTTATTCGTTTATTGCAAAAAAGTAAGAATACAAGCAAAAAAAGAGAATCTTTCAAAGGAAAGTCACGATTTATATTTGTGTTTTTTTGGATATATTTTTTAAAAGGGCTCATCTCTTTTTTCTCTGTCGCTTTTTTGTCGTTTGTTGCAAGTTGTGAAGGTATTTCTCTCTCCATCTCCTTTCCCACCACCACACACACACTCACTATCTATTGCTTGTGTGTATGCTTGTTATTTTTTTGTAGTCTTGAGAAAGAAAAGATGAAAAAAACAGGAGGAGGAGAAGAAGAAGAAGAAGAAAAAGAGCACATTTTTATGACCTTTCGGCAGTACAAGACAAGAAGAAGAAAAAAAAGAAGCAAATGGAGCACTTTGTCATTCTCCTCCATTTTCCTTCTCTCGAAAGACTAATATTGTCACAGTGAAAAATAAGAAGATGGACGAGAAAATGAAGTGGATAGAAGAAGGAGAAGAATAAATGGAGAGACGAGGAGAGGACAAAAAAAAAGTGGAGTAGTAGCAAAAAACCCAGGCATGATAAGGAATAACCTCCTTTTTGCGCTCTTTCTTTCTGCTTTCTTTCTCTGCAAAAACGTGTTCATGTATGAATGATGATGATGACGATGATCATGTGTAGACCATCATGCTGCTGATGATGATGAAAAAGGAGAGATAGAAGAAATAAGGAGTAAAGCGAGTCATGTAGGAACAACGAAAAAGAAGATGCAGGCAATTTGTTGATTTTATTCAGAGAGGTAGAGAAAGAGAGAGAGAGGAAGAAAAACTACACAGAGGTCACATGATGCATACAAAAAGAATTATAATTCACCTTGTTTCGCTCTTTTAAAATTATAGCATAAAGGAAAGGAAGAAAGGAAGCTCCACAAACAACAAAAAACATGTATGCTTTGGTGGTACACTTGGATCCTTCCATGACTGTGGTGGTCCACGTTCTATTTTATTTCTGTTTTTTTAATTTGTTTCGGAAGGAGAAGGAAGAGATACTCTGCTATCTTCCCAACCAGAGAGGCAACAAAGTAGTTAAACAAAATATTTGGATCTGGGGCACCAAAAGTCTGCAGGCAGAGAGGGGTTCTTGGGAAATCAAAAAAAAATACATGTATAATAGCTTGTAAAACGGATAAACCAAAGTAGCAGAGTAGCAGGAAAAATTAAAGGAAAAAAAATGTTTAAGCAAATGTAAATATTTTTGGGCTATGTAAATAGACGGACAGACAAATTGACGTATTTGTAGTCAATCAAAGTAAAGTAAAAAATAAAAGTTTTCTGCTGTTTCATTATTATTTTTTCTCTTTTTTTCTGCAAGCAAACACACAAAAAGTACTAAATAGTACATCAAGTACCGTAAATAAGTTGATATGGTGGTGGGGAGAACGAGTAAAATATTAAAAAGAAGAAGAGTGGAATATAAAAGAAGAAGAAAAAAAGGACAGGATTGGGTTCACGTTTCATCAAACTTTGGAGAGCCTCCAGGCACTCTCTTCCTCCTTTTTTCTCAGTCTCCATGCGAAGCATTTTAAAGTAAAGTAAGTAGTCTAAAAAATAGTCTAAAAAGGGGAGCTCTTCATCTACCAACCAAACACACCAAAACTTGTTCACCACAACAACGCAACAACAACTTTACTTTCCATTTTTTCCCGCATCTCCATTTTCAATGGAATATGGGGCCATTCACTATAGCACTCATTCACTAGTATACTAATTATTTATTTATTTAATGCAATGGGAAATGGTAAACCGTGTAGCAGGAAAATATTATAAAGGCAGGTTTGTGTGATAGATTTAATATATAACCTTCATTACTAAATGGCCCCTTCATGTCAGGTTTTTTTTTTTTTTTTATAAATATTCAAGTTGAATCGTTTGGTTTGGCAGTGGAAATAGCGTGTGTTTTTTTTATTATTACCATTCAGTAATGTATTGCAAGTGCAAATAATAATACCGTATCTTATGAAGCGCACTAGCAACAGCAGCATTAATATCAGCAGTTTTTTTATAAAGTTTATTTTGGTCTTTCAAATACCTTGCTACACAAACACAGACGCACATACACACATAAATTTATTATTATGCTTACATATTATCATCCTTTTCCTCCTCAATTTATTCATTTCTTCTATTTTCGTTTTCTTCTGTCATCTTCTCCAGATTTTTTTTTCACTCGACAGAATATGGGAAAATGTGTGCATAAAAGCGTGTTTAAAAAAAACTATATACTGCACTGCAACTACTGCCCACGTACATAAAAATACACATTTCTTGTTCAAACTTTCCACACAAAAAAAATTGTAGAAGCGGTGAAGTAAAAAAAAGTTTTTTTTCCAAAAAAAATCTATCTGAGTTTATTTTACAGGAGCATATTTTTCTGCCTTACTTACTTCCTGGTCTTGTCTGCGGTCTAAATTATTATATGCCCGTGTGTGTATGTCTGTGTGAAAATACCATTATTTGGCGCTCAAGCATGCGGTTGGATCTCTTGGTTCGTTTGTGATCCATCTTTTTGATAAGAGACGTTGAGGATATTTTTTTTTACATTTTCACTTTATTTTCTAGGAAAAAGCGGAAAGAAGCTTAGACGTTTCCAAGCATACGAAAAAAAGCTTTAATGCAGTTTAAAATTGGAACAGTGGTGGTGGTGGTGGTGGTGATGATGATGATAATGTCTTGATGTAAAAAAGTAGGCCAATCGTTTGACAAATAAAATTGTGCATTTACTATCATCATCATCACCATCTATTTTATATTTTTTTCACTTAAAAAAATAACGTGGATATAAAAACGTGTTTTTTCTTACAATTCATGATGGGAGTACGTTGAGGACAATTCTTTTGGATGCCGGTGAGGCATCCCATTGCAAGAAGGATGGGTATCATGATGCCCCCTTCCTATTGTAAAACTGAGTCTCTGCTTTTAAACTTTTGCTTCGTCCTCTTCTTCTTTTTCTTCAAAAGCTGGATAATAAGAGATGATGTTTGAGATGTTGACAGTGGTAAATGCCCCCCCAAAAAGAGTCCTCTTGTGTCAGCGCAAAGTGCTTTTAGTGGATTGGTAGCGTTATCCTCTCCCACAGATATGATGATGATAATGATAAACTCCTTCTCAGCGATCTATTAGCTGTATAAACAAACAAACAAACAAAAAAGTAAAAGGACTGTTAAAAAAAGATTATATATAAAAGAGTAATAACTCTTTCCACACAATACATTATATGGCATGATAATAATAATAATAATAATGAAAATGCTCAGTTTTTTCGGTTTAAACCCCACAACTTCTTAACCCAAACCCCTCTGCCGAACATCCAAGAGAATAAAAAAACACTTATATATAATCCTCGCAGATAAGAGCAAAATGGTATAAGAAATATGAAGGGTACACATTTTGAAGATGTCGGTAAATACACTCTTTTGATGGTATAATATAGACTAGGGATTGTACATATATTACGTCACACAAGGGTAGCGAGAGGGGGACCTAGAGTCCCCATTTACCGTAATGTTAAAAAATGCGTGACATGGATAGAGCTGGTCAGTTTTTTTGTGCGACGTAATATATGTACGTCCCCACTCGAGGAGGAGAATAATGTACCATGTCGTACTATTGTAATATTTTCACCGAGTGTGTTTGTGACGTGACTTGGATAGACAGAGAAAGTACCTAAATATCATGTGTGTGTGTGTGTGTTGAATGGTGTGTCGTTTACGGCATCACATCAAAGTTATCATAATTCATTATCAGCAGCAGCCTCATCATCTTGATAGCAAAGGGAAGAACAAGAAATATAATAGCAATAATAATAATAAGTTGTGTAAGACGGAGTTGGAGGGGTTTCCTTTCGAGAGACTCTGACGTGTTCCATGGACAGTCACACAGCTCATGTCAGAAAACACATGATACACACAAACACACGTCAAAGCTCGTGTATAAATTGCTAATTTACTCAAGAGAGGCGTGTACCACGATGGAATTGTTGGATTCTCTGTCTATCCTTTAGCTTTGTGGAAAGTAAAAAACTTTTTTTTGTTCTTGTTCTTCATTTATGGCTTTGATTACATAATAATATTAATAAAAAAGTAGTGTGTGTATACATATGTGTGTGTGTTTGTCTGAGTGATTGTCACTCGGGAAAAATAAGATTAGATTTTGTTGCTCCAGAGAAGCAGCAGTCGTAGCCGTAGCACCAGCTGTGATGGTAGTGGCTGTATTTACCGTCACACCCCACCACAAAAACTTTTCCATTTTCCAAAGTTGACTAATGGAGCAGTGGCGGAATCCACAGACACAAAAAAACGACTAGGAGAAAACATCGCATTTTTTTTTGCTACGCATCTTTCCTGATATTATGTTTTTTTATAAAAGGAATTAATTACTTTTCAATAGTTTGGCTCTCTCTGTCTCTGTCTTTTGTGTTCTCTTAATCTGGGCGATATAGGACGACCGACCCAATCACATTTCCTATTTTGTTAAATGTAAATCTGGTGATGGCGGTTGTGACGGTAGTAGTAGGTTCGTAGGTTATTGGATGCGGTATTATGCGAAAGAGAGAGAGAGGGAGAAAAAGAGCCATATTCTATTTTTAGCCACTTTTCTATTATTCCACGTAGCAGAGGAAAAGATGAATAATTACCATTTCAACATGAATTAGCAAACCAGTTTGTTTGGTTTATGTGGAGGGAGGTGGAGGATATGTGATTGTAAGTGAAATTGGAACAATTATCATTTGTACGTGTTTTTTGTTTTCTCCAATTGTTCCCATTTGTTATGATTGGCACTTTTATATTTATTGTTGGTAAAGCTTGTTTGCTTCTAAGCATCTCTTTCCAAAGTAGCAAATTACCAAGTAATTTAAACCTAAAGTTCGAATCATTTCTAATATGCCGTTTAGAAACCATTTGGGCCTCTCCTTGCCTTGTTAAAGGCCATGCTAAAAGAGGCCAAGTGATTTCTAAAGTAATTTCATATTCTACAACATATTCTTCTACAGCAACACAAGTTGAGGCAATCTGTAATCGTAGTGCATGCTAAATAATTTACAGACAAAACAACTTTTGCGACTGGTTAGTAGAAAAGAGAAATTATCCCATTCCAAAAACTACATACTTTGTACAAAGTCATCAGAGATTTAAAAATATAAGTGTGTGTACTCATGAAAATACAAACCGCAGCTAAAAGTCATGTCGTGTCAAAATCAAAAATAATGAAAAAAGTAATTAGTCAAAATAAAGATGAAAGCAGCCGAGGAAAAAAATTCAATGCTAAAAAAGCTACAAAGCTATACATTATGCTTCTGGTAATTGTTACACAATAATACATAAAACAAAGGAAATTACACTGCGAACTTTTCACTTATTAATCTTTTTTTTGCCCTTTCTGTATTTTTGGAAATAATTCTAATTATCATTGTTAATAGAATATTAGGTTACGTAATCACCAATTTCATCATTATAACATCCTCTACTAAATCATTCTATAATTTATTTTGAAATAATAAGCCAACCCTTTTTTCTGTTAAAGGTTGTTTCCTATTCTCTATCAATTTGCATTTTTTTACGCAAACACTCCATCATCTCAACGTCCTTTTATAATGCTCACTTATCATTATCATTTATCATCATTGTCAGATCACACGGTTGAATTGCTAAACAAATACTGAAACAAGAGAAAGAGAGACATGTAACCTCATTTCCACTCCACATTATTAGACTACATAATTGTTATTTTATTATAATAAAAGCGAAAGCTTTCCTACCCAACCTCTCCATCTCTCTTTCTATTGAGCTAAGAACGTCTTTCCAAAGAGAAAGTAAAATTTAGCCTGAAATTCCTTCCTTTTTTCCATGCATACTATTATTACTACATTTCCTCTCTATTTACTTTTATCATTATTGCCAGCTTTCACATTTTCCTCTCAAATGAATACTACTAAACTATTATTACGCAAAACAGCCAAACTACTTATCATCTTCATCATTATCAATGCCGCTATGAATAGCAAAATAATAATAATATTATTAAATATGATTTGTTTTTCTTTGTCGATTCTTTTCTTCGCCGTGTACAACCAACTTCCACCACTACACAATCTTCCTCATCATCATCAGCAGCAGAAGCAGCATCTCAATATCATATATACCTACTTTGGTACATACCATTTTCTGCTGCAACCGCCATACCACCACCACCTCATATACTATTCAACCTTCTCGCTGCCGCCGCTTCTTGTTTGCTCAGCAGCAGCAGCATCATCAGCAAAACTAGTAGGTATACTACCTCCACAACGCTGGCACTTGTTCTTCGTGTCTTCCTATCTTTCTTTCTTTTTTCTGTCTGATTTTCTTTCCTCACAAGAGAAAAGTGGTGGTGGTAGGAGTGTATATAGCGTGAAGAGAAACAAGAGAAGGAAATGGAGGAACGAGTGAGAGTGAGTAATGTAGCGTTAAATTTATTATAAAACCCTGTCTCTTTCCTTCTCCCACTCTCTTTCTCTCTCTCACTCTCTCTCTCTCTCTCTGGATGTTTTACTGGCTTTACCATCTTTCCGAAGTAGATTTCCATGTACACATATACTATTCTGTACATACAACACACACATGATATATAAACTGTAATTATTAGTTGTACATACATCCACTCAAAAGAGAGAGAGAGAGAGAAGGAGAGAGAGAGGCATCAGTGTTTTTATTGCTTGTGATGTGGCTGGTGCAGCTATACAACTCTGATAATATATTATACAAAAAGACAGTCAAAGAGAGAGAGAGAGAGAGAGACGGAGGAAGAGGGAGACACCCAGACTCACTTTACAATAACAATAATAATGATATGATATAGTCTGCTGCTGTTTCGCAACAAGCAAAACTTTGTGTTCCCATTTTCTTTCCCTGATTAATTTCATCTTCTTATTTTTTCCCTCCCTACTTGATATTTAAGAAATTTAAGAACAAGAGAAAGATGATTGCATTGAAGAAAATGCAAGCATACTCTTCTTTCTCTCTCTCTCTCTCTCTCCATCTTTTCTCCGTTTTCTAATCGCTACTCCACTCCTGACTCTCTCAACACTAAACACTCTACTTTTCCTGTATTTTTTTGTCTGCGTGCAAAGAATATTGCCTCTCGTTTTTGTCTGCTTCACAAGTGGATGAAGTACACATTTTGCTGGTAATTGTATTGACAATTGAATATATATCCCAGCACTGATCAGCAGAATAAGAAGGAAAAGCAGAGGAGAAACTTGTTCCCTCTTCCTTTGACCACACCACACACCATCCTCCTCCCCTCTCGCACACAAACCAATGTCAGATATAAAACTGATGACATATATGCTTTGATATAGGTTATGGATTTAACCTTTTGCTACTTTTATATAACGTTTTATATAAAAGTATAGTATGATGGGAAGCCATTAATATTACGATTCTGTTTGTATAGCTTGTTTTATAAAGCTTTTTTTTGTTGAGACAGCATGGCGTAAAGTAGAACAGAAGAAGTAGAAAAAGATGAGCTTGTAGAAAAAAGTGTGAAAGAAGAGAATGGAATGGAGGAGGATTGAAAATGGGAACATTTTGTGGATGGGAGATTGTGGGTAAATGCTTTTGACAAATAGACAGCCGCAGTGTTGTAGCAGCAGAATATTTATCAACTTTTGGGAAAGTGAACTGTGACGACGTCGTCGACGACGACGACGATGAGGAGGAGAAGGCGAGAAAGAGTGAAAAACAAGTTCACTTGCATCTTTTCCCTCAGAATTTCTTTCACTTTGGGGGAAAATGAAAGGCTATGCTATTTTTTGTTGTTGTGTTGTTTTTCTTCTTTCTCCTTTCCATTTGCTCACGTAGGTATGCATACATACATTCTTTTTATGCATGTTGTATAAACCAAAACTAAAGTGTGTAGTAGCGCGAGAGACATGGAGACAGGGAGAATGAGAGGAGAAGGAAAAACAATAAAACCAAAAACGCTGCTTGTTCAACTTCACTTGGAGAAAAGTGACTAGACGTTTAGCTCATCACCATCACAATCACTCCTCATCTTTCTCTGTTGCTGGAAACACTGATAAGAAATAAAAGCTAAATAAGCAGAGGAGAAGGGACAAGGACAAACTGGAAATAAATAAATTCGTTTCATAAAATCCCGTTCCATTTTCCTAAACATCCATTTTCTCATTCATTCTCACATTTCTCTCTCTCCCCCTTCCTCCCACAAAATGCATACATACACAATATACAAAACTAACACCATTTCTTTTAAATGTAGTAAAATGCAACGACTTCCATTTCTGATTGTCTATCTGAGTAAGTAAAATGTCAAAGGAAAGAAGTAAGACGAGAGAGAGAGGTAGAGTGAGAAATAAAATGTAGGAAAAGACGAGATTTCAAAAATGAAATGAATGACAGGTTGACTCTTTGATATGAAATGTAGTAATATAATATTACTTGGAATTGGGAACAAACCCCAGAAAAAAACAATATCATCTGTTTGGCGTATATCATCAGCTTTTACATCAACACACACGCTTTCCCCGCGACAGAGAGACAGGCAGACAGTCAATCCATCTATAAAGTATTATTTGAATATATAGGTATTATGTATTTGGTTTTGATGAAGAAAGAAAATAATGTATGATATATTTTTTTTTCTTCCGGAATAAAAAAATAGAAGAGATATTACTTCCGCCAAGTTATTATTAGCAAATCGTGTAGATAATATACTACATACATATCATATCCTGGAGCAGGAGATTTTTTAGTTTGGTATCCTTTCCTTTTTTTAAGTTCCCAAGACGCTCTTGAAAAAGAGCGAAGGAAAAAAAAGTTTTTCTAGTGCTTTCGTGTTGCGTTTCTTCTTCTTCTGCTGCTGCTGCCGCGGATGCTGTTGCCAGCACCATTCACTTTTTATTACCGGCAAAGCTAAAGTACAAGAAGGAGTTTCAAATCCAAAAAATAAAGAAATGGAAAAGAAGAAAGGAATAGGTTTTTCTCTTTCTATTTTTTCTTCAATGTTAAGATGTTAGGATCCTGTTGAGATTTCACTTGGGAGGAAAAAAAGGACTTATTAATCCCACCAGGGATTCGGGTAAAGGTAACAGATAGACAGACACTTGCTATTATATATTTTTTTCTTCGTTTTCTTCTTCTTCTTCTTAAAGCACCATCATCACAATCACACAACAATGGACATTTTGTCTTTTTAGAAATTGAGATGGGACAAAGTAGTAAAAGAGTGTTTGTGTGACAACATGAGTCACCATTAGCCAATCCCTTTATTTCTATTTTTGTCACATTTTCAACCACTGCACTGCTTCAATAAACAGGAGACAACGAAGTATGAAAAAAATATATGAAAAAAAAATGAATTGATTGGTTGAGTTTTATTTTTCAAGATTTTTTTTAGATTTCCAAGAACACTCTGCACCACCACTTTCTTCAGCACCACCAAACAACAAGAAGACAGTCAAGATAAAAGAGACAAACTGGTAGTTACTTAGTTTAAAGCCTAGGCAAAAAAAACAGGAGCAAAAAAACTGGGTCTGGATTACTTTAGTTTTTCCCTTCAACAGCAAAGAAGGAAGAAAAAAAGGTAAAGGCGATGAACAAGAA
The DNA here is from genome assembly GCA_027744595.1 of Paronellides praefectus. NCBI lineage: Eukaryota > Metazoa > Arthropoda > Collembola > Entomobryomorpha > Paronellidae > Paronellides > Paronellides praefectus. Next base: position 33,133 of record JAITYZ010003226.1, on the reverse strand, counting down.
GGAAAAAAAGTAAGTGAGCTTCTCCTTCCAACTTTTCAAGTGTGACATGGCGTCGTCAAGTAAACATTACATACATGTAGATACATACCTGCCTACCTACTTACTACTTTACCCCCTCCCCCACCTCCCCCCCAAAAAAATTATACATATGAAGTACAAATAGAAGGACAAGAGCATAGCAGATTGGACATATAGATAAGTGGAGTAGTTAAATGGAATATTTAATAAGTAGTTATTGGATGTACCAATATTTGATACATACAAATGTAATATATATATATATTTTATCTCCTTAAACGGAAGAGTAAAAGCACCTTTAAAAAATACTTATATATCTACGTGTTGTAGTAATTGGGTGGTGGTATATATATTGGTGTAGTGGCAAAAAAGGGAGAAAAGTACAAAGATGGGTAGAAAAAATGTATAGGTATATATTTTTTTGAGTGGTACAATTTTTGTACGTGTTTTGTATGTTTGAATGTTTGAATGCATGGATATATTGGATATATGGATAGGGGGACACCATTAAAGTGTCTTGTAGCTGCCAATTCCCATTTTTTCTGGCTGACGTGTCTCTTTCCAATTTCTTGGGACGCGACGACGACCAAGAAGAAGAAGAAGAAGACGAAGGCTGTGTGATGCTAAACATACATTATACTTTGTTTGAAGTGTGATATATGGTGATAGAGAAAAACAAGAGGGAAAAAAATGTGTAAGGGACAAGCTGGGAAAAAAAGTAGGAGGTGGTGGTGGTTTGCAAGTTTTGAATTACAACAGGACACAGACATATTATGCTAGTCTTTTCTTTCTCTTTAACACTTGCGTGTAGCATTCATTATTATGTTTGTGTGAGTGTGTGTCTTGGTGGTAGTAGTTGTTGTTGCAAAAGTGTTACTAATATAAATGGACATGTACAGGAAAAAAGGAGAGAGAGAAAAAGTGTAGACCCCTCTCATCATCATCGTCAGCAGTAGCAACTACGGATTGTCACCCCAGCATGGACATACTTCTTTTGCGGAGTAGGATATGTACGTCGTAGTAATTTATTATTATCTGGCTAACCATGTCGAAAAAAAAATGGTGAGGAAGACAAAGTTGTTTTCCTTCGCGAAATAATGGTTGGTTGGTTTGGTTGGTGTGAGGATGGTGGTGATGATGATGATGACACGAAAGTAATTGACGTATTGACTGAATATTTAAATAATCCTTTTGCATCGATCAAATCAAGAAAAACACGACAAGGGAACAACATGAGGACAAAAATAATTCCACTGTGTTATGGGTTGTTATATAAATATAAACGGGTTGAATGCGTAGTTAGTTGTTAGGGGATTGGTGAAAGTGTAAATGGAGAAAGGAGAGAGAGAGGGAGAGAGATGGTAATCAAAAAAGGGAGAAAATGACTTGGAGCTCGTTTGTGTCCTTTTAAAAAAGAAAGGAAGAAGATTTGGAAGGGATAATAAAAAAGGAAAATGGTTAAAATATTGCTTTTGTAAATACAACTAAATATTATACAGCCACACACACAAAGGAAGAAAAAAAATGACAGATACAAAGGGTTAAAGTGAAAAGAAAAAGACAAGAAAGAAAGATGTAGTTTATTTGTTTATCCCATGAAAATCTAATAAGATGAACAAAAGCAGAAAAAAGTAGTAATAATATTATTAGGATGTGGATATTAACCGGATGTAACAAAGTAGCAGGACAATTTTTTTTATACGGAGAGCGGGTAGTAATGTATGTATACAATATTTCATGAAAGATAGAATTGGACATGGTAGACAGACAACATAATACGTAATGTGCATATATTACTCTTGAAAGTTTTCATAAAGTGGTAAAATGCCAACACTTTCTGAATAAATAGCTACATAGATGTGTATTATTAGCAAGATGTGGTGTGGTATATGGGGTTATATATCTGAGGGACAGCGGTGGTGGTTGGTGGTAGTGTCGAATGACATGATGACATATCGCTTTTTTCTTTGTAGGACATGGATTTTCGCTTCCTTTCTTGTTTTACGATTATAAAAAAAGAAAGAAAAAAAATGTGGTGGTGTTTGGTGATGTGACGCCAGCAACAAAGGGTATATTTTTTTGTCTTGTGTTTTTTTGCGGTGCCTTATGTGTATAATATATTATATGGATGTGACTTGGGATGACACCATTATTGGAAAATTGCATTGGCATTTTTTTCTTTCTCGCTCTCTCTGTCTTTTATTTTTTACTATTCAGTCTTCAGTGTTTTGTGTGTTTCTTGGGGATATTAAAACAAAATGTAAATTTTGGCTTTTCAATCATGTTGTCAAGGAAGGACAGGATTATTGCATTAGCAGCACAGCTTCTATGTAATAAATATACACACTACTACCACCGCACCGCGACAACGGCCATATCACCAACAACCACAACATTATTCCAACAACAACTTAATGTTCAAGCTTTGTATTTTTTTGTTAGTCTGTTTGTTTGTCCGAATAATGTTGAAAGAGTGAAATATGTATATAAGCTGAGAAAGAGACAATAAGAAAAAATAAGCTAGCAATGAGCAGATAGATAGATAAATAAAAAGAGGGGAACACAAAAGGGTTAAAATTAAAAATGATGTTAGGTTAGTACAAGTTTTGCATATGCTACCTTCATAAAAGTGTATAAGCTTTCACAATAGACTCACATTGAACAAATATTGATCCACACACTATTGCGATTTAGTAGACGTGTTGGACAAAAATAAAAAGAAAAGGGGAAAAAATTGTCACAATACACATGACAGAGAGAGAGAGAGGGGAAAAAAATAAAAGTAAGAAATAAGGACACGACACGTTTCACTTGCTCCGTGTATAAGAAAATATATAAGTTTTAATGATGATTGTAAGGAGAGTAGTTTTGTATATCCTTTTTGCTAGTCTGCCAACATGCACAATATTTTGTATTGAATATTATATTGATTTTTTTTCAATGGTCGATCCAGTTCGATTTGCATGACACGATATTCTTTTCTTCTTTAAAAAAAAGATGGATAAACACCACCAAAATTTGTGTGCTCACACGAGCAGTATTGCTCAATGCTCAAATCATCATCATGAATGAAGTGTTTGTATAATATGTAGGTATTCTAAAATAAAAATTAAATAAGTGAGAAAAATGGAGTAAAACGCAGAATATATTTTATGCCTTTTGCCTTTAAATTTTAGTTTACTTAGTTTAGTTAGTCTTTTATTCAATTTGAGTTGAGTTTGAATTTGCATTTAATGAAAGATGTCATTAAATGACACAATAGATTGGTATTTTCTTTCGAGGTTTCCCGCTGACATGACTTCTACTGCACTGTGTATTGTGTAGAGGTTACACACACTATTATAATTATGGGAATAATAATGATGATCGGGGATCATATTTTGCAGTACTCTTATTATTAATATTATTAACTACCGAAAGCATTTATGCTTAAGAGGTAGTTAATGCGATCACTCTGTTTGTCTGTCAGTCCGTCTGTCTGTCTGTCTGTCTGTCTGTCTGTGATCACTCTAGCTCCCTCAGGCGTTGACCAATTTTGACCAAATTTGGCATGGTGCTTCCTCTGACCATTGTGACCTTCCCTATCGATTTTCATGAATTTCCAAAAAAAAATTTAAAAATAAAAAAAAGAAGTTATTTGCTTCGTTTTAGATGTTCTGCTTTCGGTAGTTACTTATTTCCGGTTTAAACAGGTTTTATTATTTATTATTGTTATTTTAACGGTGCGGTGGTGGTGATGGTGAGAGAGAGAAAGCAGAACGTGGGCGACAGTGCAGTGCTGATGCCATATCAGTACTTAATAATAACAAGTAAGATGAAAGGAATGAATTGGAGATGAAAATGGATGATAAAGTGCTGCTATTCATTTATGTTCTCATTGACTTTCCACTTATTTGCCTCATTCACTCTTTCATTCATTCATTTGATTTTGATCATGTAATAATAATAATGGTAATAATATTGTAAAATAAGCGTGCATTGATGAGGACTCTCTCTCTGTGTTCTTCTTCTCTTGCTCCTAGTATTCCTATTGATAATGATGATATATCGAGGAGAGGAGAGAGAGAGAGACTTTAATTGAATTTTCTGGCTGGGCTCCTTTGTTTCTTGTTTTACACACACGTTTTGTTTGAACTTTGATGATGATGCTTATATGATAATGATGAGGATTCCCAGGAAAATGGTTACCATCCTTTTCCCTTTTGAGTATTACAAAATTTACAAGAAATCCCATTATAGTCTATGGAACATAAATTAGGTAGCTTATACTACTTTAAAAAAAATAATTGTAATAATAATTAATGGATTGTTTGAGAACTTGTGCTTTTTTTATTTCCACTTTCATTAGCTCATTAACTAAATTGGCTTTGTGGTTTACGCAGTTTTTTTTACATGATTTGTCCAATTAATCTTAATATGTTGTTATTATTATTACTGGACTTACTGCCCTACTTACATACTTTTCCTTCATGTAAATACACACCCGTCAGACGATCATATTTACAGTTTCACAATCCTTCCTTTTTCTACGTTTTGTACGTGCCCTGTGTTGAGCTGACAGACGTTGTCTGTTTGCATTTGTGTATGTATTGTGTACTCAAGTTACAAACTGACGTCAAAGGTCACAAAAACAATCCTCATCATCATGTTTCACATCCCACATCTCTATCACAAAGCAACAAAAAAAGGGCAAGGACTGACCTCAAAAACCCAATACAAAGTGTATTTACCTAGAAAGAAAACATAAATAGAGAATGAAAAGGAGAGAGATTTTGGCAACTTAATCCCTCAATCTTTCCTTGCCACACAGGCAAAACACACACACACACACATACAGATATAGGTATACAGATATATTTAGGTATATAGGTATACTTACTACACACAAAGGTTTAAATACAAGCTTACAAGTTTATCATCAAACCAAAATAGTAGGTTTTATTTTTACAGTTGAAAATTTGTGCCCTATATGATGGTTTGGTTGGTGGTAGATGGATAAAATGAGAGAAAATGAAAAGAAGTGGAGGAATAAATAAATAAATAAAAGTAATAATAATACGCACGATTTATGATGATTCTTTCAGCTCATATGACTATCAGTGCCTCGGGCAGGAGCGGCAACATTGGACAGCGCATCTCCATTTCACAGTCAGTCAGAAAATTTTCCAGAGAGATAGATAAGGGGACTGTGGAAAAAAAGAGAAAAAGCTTTTCGGGATTTTCATGTATAATATGTTATGTGCCCATACGTATGTATGTGAAAATATAAGCACCCAAATTTATTTTCTTCATGGATGGAAAAAGTAGAGGGAAAATAATACTTGGCGAGGAGGAGGGGAAAACGTATTGGCTGTGTACTTGTTACAAAAAAAGTCCGACTCGTATGCCGCTACTATCTCTCTCTCTCTCTCTCTCTCTCTCTCTCTCTCTCTTTGCTATTATTATTGCTACAGATTCGCTCGCTCATGAGAAGAAGAAAAAAATCCTTTTTGCAAACACAACTTACGTACTTCTAGGCTCCAACCACGAGGACATCACAAGCCCAGTCATCATGAAATGGTTATGACCATTTCCATGTACAAAACGCACGGCGACGTACACAAAAGGAAATAAGCATCCTTGAGAATGGAAATATGGAAATAAGCAGGGAGTCAGGGAAGCCAGGAAAAAAAGGAGGATCTTTTTTCCGCTTCTACTAGCTTTCAATCTCTGTCGCTCTCCCTTTTTTTGGTGAAATTAGAATGCAAAAAAAAATTATGCATGTTCTAATAATATTTAATAATATCATGTGTGACGGTATGAAGATACTTAGAATAAATTGTTGTGGTTGAAGATATAATATTCGGTTTATTTAGGCAAGTCTTCCTACATTTTGTTTGCATGTTTAGTATACTTATGTGGGTAGGTGAGTGTTGTGATGTGAGCGGGTGTTGGGTGGGCATGTTACTTACCAAAGTCGTACGAAATGCTATGATGCGAAAAGGAAGAGTCACTCATTCACCAACTCAAAATGGCATTTCATTTGAGGGCTCAATCATGACGATGATGACCATGATTTCATTATTTCCATATTCTGTAATATAATATGCTGTTATATTGTAGGTATATATATATAGGTGTATATAATATACCGGATTTCCGCAATTAGTAGCCCCAGCTTATATTTGAAAAATATTATTTTGAAATCTATCCTGCTAATGTTAAACTGTTGTTAAACTGTCTATCCTACTAATGTTAAACTGCCTATCCTACTAATGTAAAACTGCCTATCCTACTAATGTTTAAGGTCCCGGCTACTAATAGAGGTCCGGCTTTTAATGGTGGAAATACTGTATATCCATTTTTACTCTCTGCCACAAAAAGAAAATTAAATTTATCCCTGTAGCATAAGTGCTGGAAGGTATATATAAATAGGAGTATATGGTCATAATAATAAATGGTAGTACATTTTATTATCAAAAATTTCGAGATCACTACTACTACTACTACTACCCCTCCGGTTGTGAGTTTGTTTCTGTGTGATTGAATTGTGTATGCAAATTGGTTGCTCCTACTCTCTTTTTATTGTTGACTTTACAAAGATTTTTGAGGATGTGGGAACATTTGTGTGCGTGTCATTTTGAATGTTTTGAGTGGAAAATAAAAGCTGAATGAATTTGTGGGGAAAAGGCTTTTAGTAATTTTTCTCGGAAAAATTGATGAAATTATGTTACCTAATGCTAAATAATAATAATAATGATAAGGTAAGTATTTGTATTGGGGTTCGCTTCCTGAAGGACCAGTTTATTTTATGAAGAAGTAGTGCACACACACAAAAGTGAAGAACAAATGCAATGGAAGACAAATAAAGGCTGATATAATTTTGTCCTTATATGTATACGGGTAACCATTTATTTCCCGATTTTTTCCACCACCACTACCTGTCTTGTTGACTTTTATAACGATTGACTTGAGGGAATTGAAATAAAAAAAGTCGTGGCGGTAGTATAGTTCCAGTAGTGCTTGGCTTACATAAACAGGTACATTATGTGAAGAAGGTAAAAAGTTAAGTGCTAGAAAAATGTCGTCTCTCCCTCTCTCCCATCTTCCAATGTTTGTGGTGGACCCGTCCTTCCTTTCATCTTCAGCTAGCCCAGAGGACGTGACAGATTGAAGTTTTCCAAAGAAACAGAGAACAAGATGTGGAGTTGGATGATGATGGAAGCTGGTGTAATGCAAATAGAAACCGGGCGTACACATACGCTTACATACATTCACAAATACACTCATCTCCCACCAGATACAAACTTTTTAGTAAAAAAACTAGATTATATCTCTTTCTCATCATCCTTCTTCTTCCTCTTGTAAAAGTAGATTTACTCGTTGAATGCCTGTATTTTTCTGCACAAAAAAGAAACGAGGCATAATAATAATAACTTGTATAAAAATGCAACAGTATCAAAGTTGGTGTTTGAGGTCAAGTCAAGAATAACCACAGAATATTATACTAATAACAATAAGTAATATCAAAAATTCTTCTACAAGCTTTTGTAAGGCTACACACAAACTACAAAGCATACAAAAAGGGGAGAGAAAAAGAAATATCATTACTTGTGTAGCTCTGCTGCGTCTGTGTGAATGCGGTTGAATTTGCGGCTGTAAATAAGCTGTTTCCCTTGAATAGTGGCTCCATTACAAAGTCACACTATACAATTTATGTATGCAGCTCACACACACATACACCCACGACCAGCCACCAGCCCCACTACTACCATCACCACCACAAATAGAGATGATCATCATTATTGCGCCCTCATCTCTTCCTTTCCATCTTGGTGATGGCTGAAAAAGAGTTAAAATGTAAAAGAAAAAAAGCTATATATAAAAAAAACTTTTACTTTTACTTTTACTTGAGACCAGAGGGCCACACGCCACCACACAGCTCCTCCTTAACTTGCATGCATTTGAGTTTAAAAAACTGTCTGGTTTTGCTTCCCTCCACAGCCCAAAAAAAACAATATCATAAAGTAAGAAAAACCAGGGAGCGCGGAAAGAAACTATATTATGTAGCGAGTGACCATTTCCCTTTATAAAAAAGTATGGTTTGGGCGCATCCACAAAATAAAAATCTACCTCACAAAAAATATATAAACCACCACATATTCACCTCCATCCTCATCCTCCTCCCCTCTCTCTCTCCTTCCCTTTCACTTTTCTCTACGTTTTCTATAAAAGCGTCGCATTGGCATGTTACGTACAACCACAACCACTACTTATCTCACTTAAATTGTCTAAATACATATACCACCGTTATATATATTTTTTTCCTGTCCGACTTTTATGCTGATTGCTTTTTCGACTGTGTGTGTGTGTGTGTGTGTATGTGTGACCTCAAAAGAAAGTTATGGGATAATTCAATGGATCCATAATATAATGCCGGGTGTGTGTGTGTGTGGCCGTAAAGTGGATTCAGGCACAACATATCGTGTCTAGTTTACATCTTACCTGCTCCTTCCTCTCTTTATACTCTTCAACTTTAAAAATATTGGCTTTACCACTTTATTTCCTTACATTTTTTCTTCTTCTAAAAATAAAGAGAATTGTTTATAGAACAGTTTTGTTTCTCAAAAAGGAAAATGGGGTTTACAATGATTCATATGTAAAATATATACATATTATGGTCCAGTGAAGCAAAAATAAATGCTGCTCTGGTTTGTTGGGTAGGATGAAAAAAAATAAGAAAGAAGAAAGTGTGATGGAAGGTAGAAAGGTGGATGCTCCTGTTGAGCTCCCATAATATAACAGTGTGATCCCTGCTCACAGCAAGAGACTCGGTCATATACTCTCAGTGAGAAGAACAAGGGCGGAAGCAAATAAAAATGAAATATATACAAAAGGTAAAGCCAACTAAGTTAAGTACACCACACATAAATACAAATATACACACAAGATGAAAAGGAGAAAAAAGTGAGACAGTTTCAGCGAATTACCATATATGTACCTAAAAGATAGGTAAATAAATATGTGGGATGTGAGGTAGTAAGGAAGTAGCGGGGGGAAAATGATGTAATTTGTAAAAAGTAATAAATTTTAATAACCTTACCGGTGGTACAGACTGACAGTGTAAATAATACCATTAAGTATCCCAGCCATATATATATATATATTTTGCACCCCTGTGGTACTTAATAAATACCACCTTTTTTACCTCTCTCTCGTCATCTCTCCTTGTCTTCATTTTTGTGCTAAAAAGGAAGTGATTCCATTTGAAATGGTAAAATGGTGACAAATCCCTTTTTTCCTCTGCTTCTTTCTCCTTCACTCTGGTAATATGACGACAAGGACGACACACAACTGCCACGCTAAAGTGTGATCCTACTGCACTTACTTTATTCCACTGTGACACAAGCTATATACTAAAAAAACTACTTAAATAGGAGTATATTCATGATGTGCACTCCTCTCATGTAGCGCCACCACCTTACTTAGCCACATCTTTTTTTTCATCTCTTATTTTTTTCCTCTCCTCTTCTGGGAAAATATATAAAGAAAAGTCAAAACAGACCGAGATTTGTTTCGTGTGTGTGTGTATACCTAGTAAAGTGGTGAAATTGGTGTTGCAAATTTTTTTTGTAGGACGACCAACAAAACGAAAGGACTTTTTCCACCAATCTTCTCTCTCTCTTTCTCTCTCTCTCTCTCTCAATGTCGCTTTTGTTTGTCATCTCATTTTACTTTTTTGTATTTATGTAAAAATACAAAAAATATATACAAAGTGACTTTCACTTTATCATGGCAGCAATAAAAAAAGAAGAGAAAAGGGAAGAGACATTTTTGCATGGTTTGTTATTGCCCGAGAGAAAGAGGGAATTTATTTTGATGTCGCCGGAAATCCAGGAGCAATCTTGTGAAAGCTCTCTCTTTCTCTCTCTCTCTCTCTCTCTCTCTCTCTCTCTCTCTCTCTCTCTCCCCTGCACACTTGAAACTTGAGATGCTATTCTTTTCAAGTCGTAAAATGCATAATAATATTCACACACTCAGAAAGACAGAGAGAGAGAGACAAACACACACACACACACACGTGTGCACAATATAGTGAGAGATTTATGAATATTGTGTTATTATTATTTTATGAAATGGATGGAATGCCCCCATGCAATATTTTCTATCCATCCCGTCAATCCAACAAAATAAAACACAATTTGTGTTACACAAAGCAGTAAAAAAAGATAGAAAAAAGTATTTTATTTTTATTTTTACCTACATAAAAACACAAGTACCAGTTGAATCACTATAAAAAATGGTGACATGCTATTTTTTACGATGCAAATGACCTATTGTACAGATAGTAGTGGCGTGTGTGTACTGTCTACTGATAGAATACAATATTCCTGTCCATTTCTTTTTTTTAAACGACTGACTTGAAAATTTTGTAAAATACTAAAAAAACCAAATATTGAAATAAAAAAAACAAATGGGATTGTGATACACAAGCTTTGTGTTATTGCATTCTGAACTGTTTTATTGTTATATCTTCCAGAAAATTAGTAACTTGACTAGAAATAAAAGCAGGGAATAGCACAGCAGCAGCTGCTGTTATGTATCCCGGTGATAATACAACTCCCAAGAATTTTCCGAATGAATGAACACACAAAGACTTGGATTTTTGGAATGACTGCACTCAATTTGAAAGGACGACGCGAAAAAAAATTAACAATCAACTTATTCATTTACGAGATGAGCCAAGGAAATGGTATAGCGCCACAAAAATAAAAAAGAATAACAAAAGTAAGAGTAACTTCATTATTGCCAACACTCCCACCAACTCCACCGCTACAAAACGCCATACATTCATGTTGCACATCCCATTACAAAATTTTCTGTTTTGTAGCCACTGAACACTGCCATTTTTTCTGATTGCCATTGTTGGCATTTTAATATCCTTGAATGCCTCAACACAGCACAGAGGAATGCATAGGGAAAAATCCTGGCGTGTTTTGTTGGTTTGCTCAAAATGATAATCACCATCTCTATCCATCTTTCTGCTTTTGTGTTCCAGCGTCGTCTGATTCTTCTTTCAAGAGCATATATACTACTGCTGGGGTCTTCGTCATGGGTAATATGAGGAAAAAGAGATTGAAAGTAAAATGAAATGGTATTATAGCATTATTACTACCACAGTTACATTTTGCGTCTCTCTCTCTCTCTGTCTCTCTGTCTGCCTGCCTGTGTTTCTCTCTTCTACGTTGTTGGTGTCTTTTACGTAATTGAGTGTACTTTACTTGAAGTTGTCAAAGTTTTTCCACGTCATTTCAGTAGAATTGCGTGCAGCATCCTCTTCACATTCCCATTGACGCTTGTGTATTACTCTCGACTACAAAACCATGTTATTTTACACCACACGGTTCTTATTCTGCTGCTTCTTATGTTGCTGGTGTGTTTGTGTTATTTTTTTTGGTAGTAAAAGTCTTCTATTTTCAGATGGCTTTATTACTCATTTGTGGAATGAGTCGTTGTGCTATAGTCTTGCCTTCCTTTTTTTATTTCCCTTCTGCTCCTCTGCTTCTTTTCTCCACGGCCCATTTCCATTTCTTTAGAAGAAGAAGATGAAGAAGAAGATGAGAGATAAAAGGAAAGAAAGGGGGAAAAGAGAAAGAAACAAGTTATTTGTGTTGTGTCGACTGTCTTCATCCCTTCATTTTTGAAGGCTGCTGTGATGGTGGCAGTATAGTGCCTTGTTGTAAAGCCATTACCATTGCATATTATATTATTATTACATTCAGCCATCCACAATTACAATGCACACCAAAATGGGAAGGATTGACACAAAAAAACTACTGCCTATTTATAAAAGCCTGTGTTTAAAAAAAACTTAACCAGGTGAACCTAACATTTCTTTCCATCTTGTTATTATTATTATTGTTGTTGGTATGAAGGAACGATGTAAAATGACTCGTAGTCTGTTATTATCATATTGTCGCTCCTTGTAACTTTTGTGAATGTGTTTATGGTGGGCTGTTTTGTATGGCAACATGATGTGCTTATCGCATCGTAAAATATCCCACACGTCTATTATATCCATCCACCCACTGGGCACTAAAAACCCACTCATTCCTGCATTATTACTCCAGCGGTCTGTTCAGAAAAAAAGGGAAAAAGTAAGTCATCTTCTCATTTCTAGTCCTTCCCTTGTTCACGTCTCCTGTCTCTCCATCTTCTTTATATGTTCAACATGAGCTCCTTAATGGCAACCTTATCTTGTTAAAACTTTCGCATGTGTGGTTTATAATTTTGTTAAGAGGCATAAAAGTTGGCATACAGTGATATTAATTGCTATCTCAAAAGACATTGAGAGAAATATGTAAAGGGAAATCCAATTCGCTATTCTATTTTTTATTTTATTACCATACATTTTGGAAATTTGTAAAGGATTTGTAAAGTAGAGCAAATTTTGTATAAAAAATAATAGAACTATGTGAATACTATGTAATTGTATTGGTAGTGCAGTTGTGCATTTTTAATGATTCCAAACCCCTTTCCTTTTTTTTGGATACAACCAAGTCAGTTGAACTGACAAATAAAAAAAAAGGAATTTTAAAGTTTTGTGAGTTTTGGAACGTAACCTGTTTTGTAATTATTTTTTTCAAGTGTGTGCTGGCATGCTTTTTTCCTGCAACTACTACACTTCTAAACGTAGTAATTGCTCTCTTGTGTCGACCCTTCACCTTCAAGCAGCAGCAGGCCATTAGTTGACATATTTATTTCGGAACCTCTGTGCATAATATGCACACATATTTATTAGACGTATTCGTATCAAAAGGATATACTTTTTTTATCTTGTTAAAAATTCCTGTTCAAATTGTTGAAAAATGCATAATTGGTGTACATACAAAAGCGGTTAAAAAAACCCTTTCCATCTGATTTGCTGGAGATGTAGAATATTTATTTATTATGTAGTAAAAATATAATTCCAACTAAACCAACAACATATTTTTTTGGTATTTTTTTAAATTTCTTTTGCTACATCATCATTAAGGTTGGCAGTTTGTTAAGCCATAATGCAAATAGTGGAGTTCTATTATTTTCAAGGCCAGGCTAAAAAAAGCTCCTTCACTTTCGCCATTCACAGCCCCCCCCCCACAACCCTAGGATTTTTCAAAAACTTTATCTCTATCTCCAAGTTGGAGACTCCAACGCAACCACCAAAACGTATTAATTTTCCTGCCTACACAACATTCTTTACTTCATGTGTTTTTGCGCGCGCGTGTGTGCTCATTAATCAGCAGAAAAAAGTGGCACAACATCCCTTTCCGACTCGACTCTTGCCACATTTAAATTTGTTTAAACTTGTACCACTTCTACATCGACTTATTTCATAAGAACCTTAAAAAGTAAAAATTTCAATGACGAAAGGGTGAGCTGTCACCACCACCACTCTTTTTTGCTTCACCACAAATATGACTGTCGTGTGTAGTAAGCATGATAGCAGTAGGAGCAGGGCTTATGCTTCTTTGGTTGAATACTTTGTACGTTTACCTATGTACATAATATAATATACATGCTTGTTATAGACCTATATACCTCTATTTTTTTATTTTTTTATTTAAGCAGCTTGAATAATAAATGCATACCTACATAATTCATGCACAATATATCTACTTAGTTGTGCGTGGCTGTGTAATGTGTTTAGTCAATCCACAAGTACCTGTCTAAAAACAAACTAAGATCGTAATTTACTACAAAGCTAATATGTATAATACCTGAAATATTTATTGCAGTAAAAAATAATTAACCAAAACCAAAATAATTAATATTATTTTGGTTAAATTTTTTGAATAAAAAAACGTGCTTGTTTTATTTTGTGAATTCGTGTGAATAGCTAGTACTAATGGCCTTGAACAGAGAATCAGAGATAGACGGAGATGGAGAGAAAGATGTTTTTGGAAAAGGGGCTATCCATTTGCTTTTACTGGTTTCTCCAAAATAGGGAGATGGACACATACCCAGGTACACAAACTAACGAAGCTACCAGAGTATGACCATCAAGGGTAGAATAATATCAATAGTAAAAGTAATAAGAAATATACACAGAAGCAGATGAGACAATGAAATCATTGTGTTGTACTACATGCTGATTGAGAGACATGACGAGTGAAACAAGCAGTCAGCCACGTTATCAGTTCCACTTGAGTAGTTTCCGTGGTAAAATGGGAGACTCTTTGGCGAGCAAGCTTCTTTTATCCATGTTTTTGGTGTGTGGCTATTTTGTAAGTGCTCGCTTATCGCTTCGAATACTTGACCATCTATCCAGCAAAATTAAATAAGTATCTTTTGTTACTTTCCAGTTAAAACCACAAAATAAAATTTTCAACATTTATTTTCTGGTACTTGAACGGGTTTGAGAAGCCGCTTCTCCAGTGCCGTGGAGAAGCTGTTGTCACAACCACCAATTTATATCGTCATCATCAACATAATAAATACGTGTTCTAACTTTTTAGGGTCAAAGTTGTCGCATGCAACCAGTTTTTTACGGACAATTTCGAAACCTGTTTTCTCTCAATTTTCCGTAGTGTTTACTGTGCAAAACCAACTCATTTTACTAAAAAATACAGGTAAGCTCTTAAAAAATAATAATAAAATTGTTGTCTCTGAGGTAAAGAAAGTTGAAATAATATATATATATTTTTTACTTTTGCAAAACCACTTACTTACCCACCATCACTTTTTACTGACACTGATGGTGTCTGGTAATAATATTGTGTACCTATTTTACATTCCAAGGATGATTATGGCATGACAGCCTGGCCTGCCTGCCGTGGTGATGGCGTGTCGTGCACTTTAACTTGAACCCCTTTCCCGTCTCCACCTTTTCCTCTATCTCTCCCTCTTCCACAAACCCATTATTACGAGTAGATTTTTGATACAGGGAAAAAAAGAAAATTATATTGTCGGTTTCTTTCAGTTAGGATTACCATGTCGATACCATAATGTTACATGAATTTGTATGTACGACGACCTATGCTTATATGGCAATGTTTATAGATAACAAGTAATACTTCTCAAGTCTGATTATAATATGGACTTTGGAAGTAGCAGGGAGCAAGCAACAGCAGGGAAGAAGAAAAGTGTCAAAAGAGGAAATATAATATTTTTTCTTGGTCTTCTTCTAAAAGAGCCAACCTTCTTATTATACTTGTGCTTCGGCATGCACCACAGCTTATTATTGCTTTTCTTCTTCTTTTTGTAAGTTTGTTGTGTTGTCAGTTGCCACGGGTGTCATGCTGCTGCCAATGCAATTGCTATTTACAAAGTATAGTATATTATGGATGCCACCACCTACACCACCCCTAATACTACATATTTTCTTGTAAACTTTCTTTTATAGATTTTACTGGTTACAAAGAGAGAGTGTGGCCAAAAATGTTAACAGGCAAAGGAATGATATTTGGTAACTTGGTAGTCGGTGTGGTAGAAGTAATGGCCATGTTGTTGGAGGAAAGAGGATGACGACAAAAATTGATGATGATGATGATGTTAATAATAATAATGACGATGGGATAAGCATGCCAATAATTTATCATTTTGGTGGTAGCGGTATTGGTGATAGTGCTGCTGGTGGTGGTAGTTTAGGTCCTGGAGAAGATGACGACGATTTGCTCTACACGTGCTTCCTTGTTATTACGCGCGCCCTTCCTCTTGTTGTTCATGGTGATGAGATGCATTTTGAATGCTACATACACTCCTCTTATAATAATAATAATACCTAATAATAATAATAAAAAAAAAATAATAATACACAATAAGAACAAGGCCAAAAATAGTCAAGCAGCGGCGGTAGTAGCGAGCCAACTTGTAAGAGATAAAGAGAGAGAGAAAGCGATATAACTCAGAAAAAAGCAGGTTGGATTGGAAAGAGGAAGCGAGGTGGTTGCTGAGTAGATTGGTGGTGGACTTGTTTCTAGATTGGACTTTTGGCGACAATAATGTAGCCGCAAAAATTGTGAGTAGGCGAGAGAGAGAGAGAGAGAGAGAGAGAGAGAGACCCACTACTTAAAAAGCAGCCGAAAGATATACATAACAGGATTTTAGCAGCACAGCTGCTCTGCTCCAATTGCTATTGCTAGTGTAAAAGCGTGTGATGATGATGATGATGCTATATTATTATTGCTTGAGAATGAATGTATAAAGGAATTTGAGTGTGTGGCGGGGTAGCACAAGCACAAAATCTAATTTGTGGTCTGAGAGAGCAGGCGGTGGTGGTTTTAAAATGGACAAAGTGCACCAGGAAATGGGATTAAATCCTGTTAGCAACATCCCCATCATCACAAACATCTTCATATTTTACGCTCATCTCATCTCCTTCCATCCAATCTCATCTCGGCCTCCCCCGCTCATTTTATCTTTCCTTTCTAAATGTATTTTATCTCTCTTCCCCATCTAACCTTTCAACAAAATAAAACCTCGTACACTATTCCTAGTCCACTATTCTACTCAAATTCTATAACATTTAGCATACCAAGTAGTAGCACAGCGCTTGGTATATTGGCTTTTGTATATTTGGAATAGAAAGTTTACCACCACCACCACTGATTATGTTGTTGTTGTTGATGATGATGATAAATAATGGAGCTCAGCCAAGTGTTAAGTGTGATGCTGATATAATATAGCATTATGAGGAAGATGACGATGACTTGACACCTTCTTGACAATTGCATTTATCATACACACTCTTTTTCATTCATTTATCTCGGCTATTCATTCAAGCCACATTCATCATCTCATGCTGTCATCATCACTCAAAAAGACTCTAACCTTCAATATATCCCCACCACCACTCATCATTTCAATTGAATTGAGGAGACGACATCCTGGCAAAAGGAAACTCACACATATCCACATACCCACACTTTTTTTTATATCATCTTCCATTTTCTCATTCAATCAAAGTTACAAGTAAATAGGCGTACATTGAAGATATATAAAGATATAAGTAGCTTACAGTTTGTTGCCACTAAAAACTCAATTAACTTTTTCATATTACCATTCAATTCAGCTTGTTTGTGTGATACACCATTATTTTTATTAAAAGCTTTTTACTTGTATAAAAAAGAGAAAGTCAACGTGGCAGTGTGGCAGTGGTTGGGGGTGAGTAAGTACAGTCGACTGGTTTGAAATACACTGAAAAGACGATAAAAAATCCTTTTTTCCTTTCATTTTTTTCTATTGCAACACATGGCACATAGTTTATTAACACATACACACATTTTACTAGTATTAAACATTAGTATCCATTCAATGAACCGTTTTATTAACGATGATGGAGGTAGAGAGACTGAAACTGGAGCGGAATACTCTATGGCAATACCTTTCTTTTTTTTTCCGGAAAGTCTTCTTTTATCCCTCTGTCTATTGTCTACCTGCCTTTGCTGCTCTCTTTTCAGATGTAAAGCCTCTCTTGTCATCATCATCGTCATTATTATTGACGTCCTCCTTCTCCACCTCAACTTTTTCTTCACCGGGCCTTATATGCTATGTCCTGCCCTCGTTTTCTACTTTAAGTAGGATGATTACCAGAGTAGCACATAAAAAAAGATACGCATAAACTTTCCAATAAATACCACTTCAAGGCTTCTTCTTCACCTCATTTTTCGCTCTCCATCAATCAAGGGACTTGGACCTTAGAAAACTCACTTACTTTTTTTTAAAATATCCAACCAGTTTACTATACACAAAGTGAAATTCTTCAGATAGGCATACGCATTTTTGTACACCCCTTTTGAACTCTTCCGCCAATTTTTTTTTGCTATACACAAATTTCGCCTGTTTACGACTACTTCCCTTACAAGTTTTATAGCAAGAGGCAATAAGTTTTGCATCTCTAATGATGTTGCTGCTGTTGATGATGATTACATGAACACACCATCAAGGACATTTTCCATCACTGCCTACTTTTTTACCACAAAGTTAAAAAGAATCTCTACTATAATAACTTGTAAGGCTACAAGTTGTAGCCTGACGAAGAAGAAGTAAAAAAAATACCAAAGCAGCTTAATATAGTCGTCACACAACGTCCTCTCTCTGGATTATTGGAATAGCTTGTAAACTTGTAATTTTTTTACCAAGTCTACTACACATCCTCATGCCCACAATCGTGCAAATCATTTAGCCACACTTTGTCTTCATCATCATCATCATCACCCATAATGTAATATTCTTTTTTCTTTTTCAAGTCACTACATCATTCATTCTTCAGCTTCACTCCCTTTTATATTCCTTTCCTCCTCCTTCTTTTCTCATCTTTTTTTCCTTTTTCCTTTCGTTGAAACCGAAAGGTTACATGCACACATTTAAGGAGACACTTTCCGTCTGTCTACTTTTTTTGTAAACCCACAAACCCGTTTGTAATAATATCATTAACTCCATCTTAAAGTTCATCTTATTTTTTTAAAAAGTAATACTGATAACCAAGCGCCTTATCTAAAAGGTTATTGGCCATTGATTGTTTAGTGTTCCCATATATCCGTACCTATTACCTCTCAAACTAAAAAACCACGATCTGCGCCTCAAGCTCAGCTTTAGGCTAATGCTAAGAGTGAGGCGCAGGCTGTGGTTTTTGAGGTTGAGAGGTAATATACACCTTATCTTGACAACTTGACTACCGCGGTTCCATTTGATGACGTTTCAACTGTTTATTATCACATCTTTCTATGATTTCAAAAAAAACATATAGTGAGGCAATTTTTTATTCCTACTTTTCTCCCCTCCTCTCTTGAATACGAATAATAATAATAATAATAATAAGTATAAAAAGGATTGCATAGAAATGGTTGATTCCAATGACGCTAAGATGAAGGAACCCCAAGAAAAAAATAGAAGAATATGAAGAAGAAGAAGAAGAGTAATGGACGAACAAGTTATTCAACACGCCGAAAGATTTTTTTTCTTCCTTTCTTCTCCTTATTTTTTTCGCAACTTCTTCTTCTTCTTTCACACTCTTTTTTTCTCTTTCTTCATCTTCGCTTCTTAAACTTTTCTTCTTTATGAAAGAAAGAGAAAGTGTGTGATATCCCTGAGTTTATTTTTTTGACTTTCTTTTTTTCATCTCCTTTCCAACTAAAGAAGAGTGCAGTGCTTCATCATCACAACATACACAAGATGATGATGATATCAACATACTAAAAACTTATCCGTCTATACAGCCGCACAGCTATCAAGAATGAAAGGGACGAACAAAAAATGAAAGTTGAGAAGAAGCAGAAGTGTACATATGAACCAAACATCATGATCAACTAATTCACTGTTGGACAAGTACACAATGAGAATACATAAGAATTCTCTAAAAATAGAGTATTGCACACAAAAAGTCAAGTAGGATGAATAGATTTTTTTTCCTATTCTTTTTCATTCTTCACCACCAAATCAGCTCAGTCAAAAATGATGATGATAGTTTCGATACTTTTTTTTAGGCCAAGATGAAAAATTCTATTACAGATTTATTTTTGTATATCAAAATTCTGGAAAACCAGACCGAGTGTAAATTTTGTGTGTGGGCGACAAGATTATTATAAAAAAAATGTATACTTTTTATTTCGATTCTTCCCATTGCTAAAAACTTTCCAAGGCCTTGACTAAATTAGATTTGGCTAGTCCTTTCTGCGCTAATAATCCACAAGATGTGGTGATAATGTGCCTGGATAAAACATGTATGTACATATCTCAATTAGGCATCCACGCAAGTTATTTTTCAATTTAATTAGCCTTTCCATCTGTCTCCCCCTTTTAACCCCTTCTTCTCTTGATAATCAAGACCAATCGTCTATTCTACATTTTTTGTCGTTTACCTCACACAATTTTTTTTTCATCTCTTTTGATATATGTACATATGTACCAATAAAAAGAAATTAGAGTAACCTGTGCAAAAACGGTAATAATGATATTTCATGGGTGTCAGCGAGCAAATGCATTTTTTACATATAGTTGCATTGCCAAAATGATGAAAGTTTTGTAAAAGGAAAAAAAGTGATAGTGGCAAGCCAAGGAAGCAAGTAAAAGCAGAGTGGATTAATCTGTGTCTCCAACTGATTGAGAGAAAGGAAGGGGGAAAAACTTTGTGAAAAATTGTTTGGGCATCAGTCCAGAAAAAAAAGAAACAAGACGAGAAGAAAGTCGAGATAATGTACGGTCACACGATTATAGGTAAAATACGCTTTGTACTGTTGAAACTTAAACACGACACGTATTTTAAGGCCGGAAAAGTATACAAACATAAATCATAAGGGTATATACATATGTATGTATATGTGTGTAAATACATGTATGTATCTATATCTAAATGTATTTATTAACTACCGAAAGCATTTATGCTTAAGAGGTAGTTAATGCGATCACTCTGTTTGTCTGTCAGTCCGTCTGTCTGTCTGTCTGTCTGTCGGTCTGTCTGTGATCACTCTAGTTGTCTGTGATCACTCTAGCTCCCTCAGGCGTTGACCGATTTTGACCAAATTTGGCATGGCGCTTCCTCTGACCATTGTGACCTTCCCTATCGATTTTCATAAATTTCCCAAAAATTCAAAAAATTTCAAAAAATAAAATAAAATTCAAAATTTTGAAAAATATTATTTGCTTCGTTTTAGATGTTCTGCTTTCGGTAGTTACTTATTTCCGGTTTAAACAGGTTTTATTACATTTAAGGGCGCGTTCACATAATTACCTTATCGCTTAGACTGGGAGGGTACTTTTTAATATTAAATGGGGGTACCCTGTTCATGTTAAGGACTGAATGAGTGGGTCAAAATTGCATTTTTGATAACGTAACATGTGAATGCTCCCTTATTGTAAGTAAAAATGGTAATAAACATCTTCTGACATTTTTATTTAAATATTTTGAAATTTTTATATTCTGAAACATAACCCTGCAATGTTACATCCCTATCCTCGTAATGTTAAAAGCCCCTGCGATCTCTAGAGAGATGCCATCTTTAGAGAGAATACGGTATATCATTTCCACAAAACTACGAGTATTGACTGTGTTGAATGATTTGTGTATATCCTAAAATGTGTTTCCACAGGGCACACCACTCACAAATGCTAAAAACTCCACACTATGAAGATCCGCCTACTTGAATGGGAAACTACGAAAACGATAATCTGATGATGATGATCATCATAATAACAATTGACAATGATAAAAATAGCTGCTACTTTTTTGATATTCTTCCAGCTTTGCACGCTCAATTACACATGATGCGTTTAATGAACCCTACATCTTTTTTACGATACTCTGACATGGCTACTTACACTACCATGTATATACATACGCCAATTTGTACACGTTCTTTGACAACAACATTACATCATTTCAATAATCAAATCAAATCAACTACACCATGTGCAAAGTGTGTACAATAGCAAAAGAGAAAAAAATTAAAATAAGTCCACCTCTGTTTACCACTTCCACGTCCAAAATAAAATCCCATTCTCCAGCAGTAATAAAAATAATTCTAATAAATCCATCCATGTGACTGGAAGGAACGCTGACACACGAAACAGTCACACACAAGCACATTCAAAAATACCCACAGCCGTTTCAGCTTCATCTTCGTCATTTTTTCTCTCTCTCTCTTTTTTGTTTTCCTATCGTACTTTTTTCCTTGATATTTTTATCCAGGCAATTTTCAACCGAATATTTTTTGATATTTTTTTTTGTAAAAACTATATCAACTCTAAACCTAAATCCACCAGCATCATCATTTCTACTCCTCCTCCTACAATTGCTACAAATACTGCTAAACCAAAGTAAAAGCACAACTTTCTCTTTTCCAACCCAAGCAGAACATCAAAGACAAAAAAAAAGAATATAGATAATACGACGAAGGAGAGGCAGTTGTGCTTGTGATGTTACCACCATACTGTACTTTTCCCTGCACACATACAAAAGCTTGTGCACCTTTTACTTCTTATTCTTCTTCACGGTTCAAAATTATTAGATGAAAACGAGCCAACCAAGCTCTTCGCCACAATCACACAATCAGAGGGAAATCTCTGTGTGTACACACAGACACATAGCTTACTACAGAGTGAGGGAGACCTGAACACTGAAAAAAATAAACCTCAACTGTCATCCCACAACTTTTTTTTTATCGTTTTCTCTTTTCCTTTCCACTTTTCAACTGTTTTATTATACCATTGTGTTTTTTCTCTATGGAGAGAAGAGAAGCGGGTGTTTTTTTGGAATAGGCAAAATGGTATGCTGAGTCAGCTTTTTTTTGAGACAGCAAAGTGCAAGATTCTTTTTTTTTAGATCTTAGTCGGTCCCTCCTGACCTGTTGGGATGCTGGTAGCAGCAGAGCAGAGCAGTAGTGGCGGTCATGAGATTGTTGACTGTGATGATCATGATGTGGAATGGTGACCTCTTATGAAAACGTCACGTTAGAAATGCTACGAGATGAAGAAAAAAACACGGCCACAAAATTTACCGAGAATAAACCAAGCACGCATGCATGCTTGTAAGCAAAGCAGAGAGAAGAAAAAAAAGTGAGAGATGAATGCTGGTGGTGTGGTGGTGGTACTGGTGCCCATGAATTCTTCTTACTCAGGAAACGGAAGTTGGTTTGGGCAAAGAATAGATGGAAAATTGGAAGGTTTATAGTGTAGATATTTTCAGATTACAAAAAGGCTGGATTTGCTCCTTGTCTAGTGAGCAGGAAGGATGGGAAAACGATATACCTAATTGTTTTATGGACATACACATAATATATATGTATGTATGAGTAATACAAATAGTTTGAAATGAAAAGAAATGGCTGATCAGATACAATCACTTTTATTACAATCATCCGCCGAAAAAAATCAGCGAAATGGTAACAAAAAAACAATTCTTATTTTCTTCACGTGCGATATGGATGACGGCAATATTTTTTTGCAAGTATTACTTTGTAAATTGCATGTTTTGATTAAGAGGATAGGATGTCAATGAAAAGTTTATAAAAAAATGTAGATAAAATGTGCAAAAAATTTCTTTACTGCGTTGCATATTTCTCATTTTTGAATGCGTTTATCACAATTCCACATCCACACCGGCACAGGTAGGTGCAGTTCACCTGGACAATAGCGACATGTTTTGTATTTTGTATATCTTCAGTAATACGAAATAAAAATGGCAATAAAGTGCACAAAAATATTTTTTCTATTTAATTATCTTTAAACTTATTTTTTTAAGAAGAAAGAGATGGCCGAGTAAATAAGTCGTACTTTTAGACTTTTACCACCACCACCACCACCTCCCCACACACAAATTTCCAGTTGTGTTGGTGGATACGTATTACTTTCCCCATTACATGACATACAACTACTTTTATATGGTTTGCTATAGGGTTGGTTGGTATTATAAAAGTAAAATAGCGAAGTAAGTAAGCAAGAGAGAAAGTGAGTGCCAACCACATAGAGGAAAAAGAGCACACACACACAGGGAGTCAGACAGACAGAGATACATTCTTGTACAAAAAGAGGGGAAAACTCATG
Organism: Paronellides praefectus; assembly: GCA_027744595.1. Lineage (NCBI taxonomy): Eukaryota > Metazoa > Arthropoda > Collembola > Entomobryomorpha > Paronellidae > Paronellides > Paronellides praefectus. The sequence goes on along the minus strand of JAITYZ010003226.1, from coordinate 9,616 downwards.
GAGCGGGTATCGATCCATGTGGAATGCAATTCAATGTGTTTGGATGTGTGTGTGTGTGGTGTGCTGTGTACTATCCAAGAAGTGTGTGTAGTAGTGAGTAAGTAAGCGTGGCTACTTGCACAACTATATCATGGGATTGCTCTGTTCTGCCGTTCTCTGAGTGAGAGTGCAAGGGAGTGAAAGTAGAAACGTGGAAGTAGTGGCGAGTAGCGGCGGCGGTGGTGGCTCATGTTTAAATGTTGATAGTTTTCATAGTGCACCAAAAAATATATCCCTTCCTTCCTTCTCTTCTCCTTTTTCTCTCGCCTTGTGTCTCAACTCTGAGCTAGTCTAAAACACGTTTACACTGGAATAGGCTGGGCTTTCCATGAAAAAAAAACAGAAGCACACAGCACAGCTTTTCTTCTTCTTCTTCTTCTTCTCCTCATCATCCACATCAGTAGCAGCAGAAGTAGTAGAAGCAGAAGTAGTAGTAGCAGAGCATCAAGACGGTCACACTATGTTCCATGTATACAGCATCTCTTGTAGTTCTCCTCATCCCCATCATCATCATCATCCAAAACAGCAAGTGTTAGAATGATCCTCTTTTGCTGATGCTGCTCCTTGCTTGCTTGTCTACTTTGCTCGCATTCATGCATGCATTCTCCGTCTAGCATCCTCATCCTTTGATGCAAAGTTGTTCCAGAGAATAAGAGAAGAGGGGAGAGAGAAAATGTGTGGAGTGGAATGTTATACTTGTAAAGCAGGAGCATGAGGAGGAGAAGATGAAGAAGAGAAAAAAAATAAAGTGGAAAGTAAAGGGAAGAGATGGGAAGGAACATCTCTCCTCTCATCACACAAACATAACACAGGCATTTGCCAACAATATCCTCAGCATGATCATCATGTTCCAAGCCGGAAAAAAGAGCGAGCGAGAGATAAAAAAAGAGAGAAAAGGAGCTTTATGCATAGGAAAAATGTATACTTGTATCTACGCTCGCTACTTTTTTCTTTTTTTTAGGTTGTATCATTAGCAAAGCAGTTTGGATTGATGATTTGGCGGAATTTTTTAAATTCATTTTTTGAAGGGTTTTATGAGATTACCTTGGTCTTCTCTTGTGTGTACCTCTCTGTCCGCCTTACCCGTCTCTCTCTCTTTTATTCTTAATTCAATGTATAATAAATTGCGTAAAATAACCACATGTCCGTAGCTACACTTTTACACCGTTACCTCATGTGTTTTTCACATTCTTTTTCTGTTAAAAAACCAAAAGCTTGCAGACACACTGTTGGTCCTGTTAGTTATCTTGTGTATACATGTATATATGTTCATGTCCATCCACCAAATAAGAAGAAAAAAAAATACACACACAAGAAAGGAAGGAGCCTTCCCCAAAAAATCATGCTAACTTTGCTACAATGCACACTGATTGTAGGCTATACCGTTCCATAATAACATTTCCAGACCAAAACCAAGTCATGCTTTTCCATGTAAAAGAGAAAAAAAAGAAAGAAAAAGAATCACAAGTCCAAAAATAGTAGCAGTCTAGTGAGAAGATGTGGAAGAAAAAGAGAAAGGAGAGGGGGAGGCAGAGAAGAGGGAGAAAAAAGTGCACATTTTCCTCTTTTCCTTGAGCTCAACAGCACATTTTTTCCAGTGCTCTAATACACATTATGTATATCCTTTCTATGATAAGTATACTATATATTTTTTTTCCTCTAGTACCTTTTTTCCTAGTTTACTTTCTATGCATCAAAAAGTTGTTGGCTGGATGATGGTAAGTACATCAGACACAGACAGGGAGAGAGAGAGAGAAAAAGAGGAAGTTGAATTGGAAGGAAAAAGGAAAGACGATTTTTTCTTTCTCATCTGCTTTTCACCGAAAAAAGACGGCCTCAGCCTCAGTATTCCAGGCTTTTTAGATAGGTGGTGGTTGTACACAGTTGTTCTGTAGATGCCATTCCATTTCATGATGACATTTCTTAACATTTCTCTCCAGCTACCCCCCCTCACATAAATATACATATACACACACAGTTAACATTTAACCAACTTTTTCTTCTGTCTCTCTCTTAACTTCCCCCTCTACTAACTCATCCCTATTATCATCATCATCTTCTTCTTCTTCCTCCTCCTTTTATCCGTATTACTTACTACTACACAAGTTACAAACCAGCTTGCCTTCTTCTCTTGAGGCAATCATCTATTTGTTATGTACTGCAAATAATGCTCCACGTGCGGGAGGGATCTCTTACACACGAAATTGGCCCTCTCCCTATCTCTCACTATTTACCATGCAAGCTCTTCTGACTGGAAATGAGCTGCTCTTCCTTTGCTGCTGCTCCTGCCACCGTCACCGCTCCATCCCTCCATCTTTTCACTATCATTCTCCCAAAAGACTTGAAAAAACTTTCTCTGGGTTACCATAACAACCAAAAAGTTTCCTTTGATGATCTGACATCTTTTCAAGTTCACTATATTTCTCTATCCATGCATTCTTTTTTCCATTTTACAACAAAAAAAGCAATCCATTTTTTTCAAATTCCCATTTGCAAATCATCTTTACTTTTTTTTTGAAAACTTTCTCCTAGTTTTCTTCTTGTCAATCTTCATCTTGGAACATATGCTCCACTTTTCTATATATTTTTTCTCTCTCTCTTAACATCAACTCCTACAATCTTTCGGCAAAAACCTCAAAAAATTTCCCAATCTTGAATACAAAAATAAAACGAAAGAAAAACACGTGTTCACTATAAATATAGTTCTTTTACAAATAAGTGGATATTGTATAAAGTAGGCTTTACTTTGACCTGACCTGTAGTCCAAAGGAGATTGACTATACAAATAGCCAGAGCCGTTCTATAAACAATACAAACATTTATTTTTATCGGACTTCCCTTCTTTTCCAGCCTTTACATGAATGGACCTACTTACAATATAAATTCCGATTCTACTTTCTCCTTTCTCTTTTTTTCTTCCTCGCCACCAAACAAAATAAAAAAAGGAAAACTATATACATAAATACAGGAGGAAAATCCATGCATTTCTATTTAAACATTGGAAAAAAACTGAAAAGAGCAGCAGCCTTTTTTCTCTTCGGTGAAATGTAAAAAAACAAGAGGCTGTGCTGACTTCTTGCTTGCACAACATCCCCACCACCACTACTACTACTCCTGCCATCATCACACTACACATATTTCTCTTTTGCTGATCCAATTCTCTCCTTGTCTCTTTCCTTTCTCTTTCCTTCTAACTCTCTCTCTCTCTCTCTCTCTCGCACCACTACTGATGCTATTATTATACAACATAAATGACTGGTGTTGAGACTGGCCGGGATCCAGTGCTTTCCCAGCATCAGCCCTGTTCACACACACGACACACACACAAACACACAATCAGAGAAACACACAGGCTCAAACAGGAGCAGCAGCAGTAGTACTACAATCATCATCATCATCATCATTCATACTTTCACTAGCTGTTGTTGTTGTAAAAAACACTCTTTGAAAAAACACATTCTTCCATCATCCATCGACCTTTACACCAAAAATCAACATACAAAAAATATAATAATTTATTATTATTATTTTTTTGGTGGAGTAACGCAAGGGAAAATGTGTTGGTGGTTGTATTAGTAGCGTTGTTGTTTTGTTCATGATGATGATGATGATGATAAAGATAAAGACTACTACGACAGTCATGTCTTTTCTATACCACTAGTTTTTGTCTGCTGTTGTTAATGTGTAATGTGTACTGTGTGTGTGTGCATATCAGCAAGAGTAGTAGCAAAAGTACAACACATTTTCTCAAGCCAAAATAAAGCTCCGTAGATTCTTTCCCGAACTCAACTCTCTGGTTTTATCTCTCAAAGGACCGGTTTCTCCACGTCTCTTCTTCTTTTTTTTCTTTCCCCATCGTCGTCCTAGTCGTCGTCGTCGTCTCTTTTCTACAGCTTTTATCTCTACAAACATCGTCAGCAGGAGCAGAAGCGGCAGCAGTAGCGGCAGAATAGAAGGTACGAACTTATATGTAACGTAACGTGTGCATACACGCAGCAGCCGACTTTATTTTTCCTCGTAAAAAGGATATTTCCCAACTAGACTACCATTACAACAACTACATAGACTACTCGTAGGCTCACTGACTGATTGTGAGAAAACAGCAGGAGCAGATCAAAAGGAGAAAATAGCTGGGTGCTTACACTTTTCATAGTTCAGATCTTGATCATCCTCCCATCCACACACACTCACTCTCTCTTTCTCTCCGTTACCATTTCCACTTCTTCTCATTTCCCATTTTAGACAGAATAGACTCTCTCTCTCTCATTCACTTCCAAACATTTATACAAATAGATATTATACTCCGTTTTTTAGTCCTTTTTTCCAATCTTCCAGTAAAAAAGAATAATTCTCATATTTTTTTACCCAAACATTTTGTTCCTTTTCTTTGCCTTTAAAAAGATATCCAAATCTCTTCAAGAAAAAAAATTCTCTTTGATTTTTCATTTTGTCCTTAGTAAATTCCTCGTTTTCACGTTTTATCCTGCCTTCATCCTTCATCGTCATCCTCCGATTTTCCCCTCTTTAAAAGAAAAGATTTTTTTATTCTTTCTTTTTTGTTAAGCCAACTTGGTTCTCTCTTTCCCAGAAAAAAAGTATAAAAAATCCAAACGCTCAACGACTCCAACTAAACTACTACACACATTATATTTCCATCCTCTCAGTTTACTCATTTTTGCAAGATTCTGAAAGAAAAAAAAGGAGGAAAGAATCCACCAAATCACCACAGGCAAAAAAAATATACAAATCTTCTTGGCATTACACAATTTTATTTTCTCTCTCGTTTTCTCAAATTTCCTTTTGAAACTATTGTGTAATAAGTTGACTACTACTACTACTACATCATTCATGTTTTTTTCCTCTCATGTCTGTATGTACAAGATAATAAAACCAACCTTACCAACAACATCATTACCATTTTAATTGTACGTAGAATTTCAAGCTGTACGAAGAAAGCAGAGAAAAGCATCAGCAGCAACAGCAGCAGCAGCACAGACAAGTCAAGAATTTATTCTTTAAAAAAAATGGTTGTCACTTGAGAGGTTTTTTTACTGTAGTGTCGAGAGCGTGTCTTGCAAGTCGCAAATAAAGTGACAGTCGGCTTAAGTCAAGTGAGCAGTATAGCTGGGATTCTCTGTTTTTTATGTTAGGTGGTGTGGTGAACTAGTGCGTGCGTTTCTATATATACATGAGTGTGTGTGTCTATAACTACGCGTTATGTATAATATTTTTTTTTGAACGTGCGATGTGACAAGAGTCAAAAGATTCTACGACTCCCAAAAGAAAGAGCTCTAAAACGAGGGTGAATATTTTCCGTAAATATATTTTGTGAGCTGTGTGTAAGGAGATGAGGATGATATGAGTTGAGTAGTAAAATTAAGTGACTACTGCACTTTTTTTGTGTGTGTATTTAAAGTTGTAAGTGATATGATGTGACGAGTGCATTCTCAGTTGTGTGCTGATGGTTGTGGGGGTTAGTGAGCCCTGAAGCGATAAAACCATCTCTTTTTTTTACATTATCGTTACCATCATCATATCATCATCAGGAGCAGCAGCAGCAGTAGTAGCATTGGGATCCACGGAAGAGTACGCGGTATATACATAATTTATGTACACGTACGTATGGTTGGTTAGTAGAGAAAAAAACCCAGATTACATCACATCATAAAAAGGATGATGATGATGATAATGTTGTTGAAGAAGAAGAAGAAGATGATGATGAGTGAGTACAGTAGGTAGTATCAACAGCACCGCTATCACCATCATCCCATTATCCTTTCTACTTTTCCACTCCCATTCCTTTTATTATTATTATTACTACACAACACACACAAAAAAACAGGACAGAGGCGGCCGCATCCGCAACTCACAATAAAGCTAAAAGCAGTAGCAGCAGCACTATAGCACTTGTTATTGTTGTTGTTGATGTTGTTGTTCAAATGAAAGACAAGTAAAAAAATGTGAGTAAAGGAAGATGAGGAGGATGTTGTGAAACAGAGAAATAAAATGTATAGAAAATAAAATAATAAAAAAACCTGCTTTTGTTTCAACAATTCAAACAGACACACACATTCACTCTGAGAGAGAGAGAGACAAGTAGAAGGCGAGAGACAGAGCGAGACAGAAGAAGAGAGACACAAAAAAATAAAAGAGATTACAAACATGCGGGGAGAGAAAGAGAGAGAGAAATAAGTGAGGAGAGACGGAAGAAGGATTTTTTAGGTGGAAAAAATATATAGGAAAATCGGCGTGCCCCTGTGTGTGTGTGTGTGTGTGTGTCTGTGCCTCTCTGGAAATCTGCTACTACTTACTTTATTACAGACACATTGCCAGCTTGGTTGTTTTGTCAGAGAGAGAGAAAGAAGAGAAAGACGAGTTCAATCTCAATACAGACAAGTGGAGGACGGAGGAAAGTACCGGGAATTTTTTTTCTGGTGTTGTGGATAATGTTTCTACTTTTCTGGCAGAAGAGTCCAAAAAAAATATTGTGAGAGTAGAAAAGCGAAATAATGGTGTATCTCTTTAAAATATATATATATTTTTTTACGGTGGCGTGTGTGTGTGTTAGCGGAGAATGAAAGAGGAAAACGTGTGAGTAGTCCAGGAGAAAATGAAATTTGAAATAAAAATCCAAGAGTAGTCGTAGCAGGAAAAAGGCAACAAAGTTGTTGATCTCTGTTATTACTTCCTCTCTCCCTAAAAAAAAGTGTTTTATTAATACAATAAAAAGTATCAAGTTTTGAAGTATCATGCGATGATCATAACGAAAAGGATGGTTTAGGTGTATACATGCTCACTAATAAGCTTCTAGTGTCTGTGTGTCACGAACAAGGGGAGAGGGTTTATTGGCAGTAGAGAGATATACAGTGTGACAGTCAAACGTACAAACATAAAATAATCCTTTTCTTTGTCCTTGCACCCGAATCCCTTTTGTGTGTTGTGTTGGAATAAAAAAAATATATCTACTTTTTTGAGTGTTTTTATCTGTCCTAAAATACCATTTTGTCAGGAGTGTGATTGTTGTGATGATGATGATGGTGATGCCGGTGCTTATCTTAAACTAGACAGAGAAAAAGTGGCGGGATCATAGTCGTCGTCGTCGTCATCCTCTCCTAGTTTTCCTTTCTTCCTTCTTATTATTGTCCATAGATTTATTACCTGCCGTTGTCACCCACACTCAACCGACAATTGCTTGTGTATTTTTTATTAGCTCTTGTGTTTCCTGGTCGTGTGGGTTGCGTGACACAAGGCATCAAGTCATCATAATCAAAACCATATGACTTGACATTGACAGTGACGAAGAACAAGAGCAGCTGATGTTCATCATGTCATCTTAAACAGGAGGAAAAGAGAAGCAGGAAAGTCAAACATCTGTCATCGTCACTCTGTCTTGAAGATAGTATCCTCATTATTCATAATACCAACAGAATCATCATTTTTCAGTGTTTAGTGATGCCGGCAAAAGAAGAAAAAACTTGACATGCGATAGTAATGGCTAAATAAAACATGCCTTGCGTATGTACATACCTCAAGAAAAATAATACTAATGATCAAAGTGACGTTACATAACATCCGTGTGTTTTAGAGGGATATTCAAAATGACAGAAAAGATTTTTCAAAAAGTTGCCACAACCTCCTGACCTTATTTTCTTTTTAAAAGAACCCTATCCATTTTTTACAAAAAAATAAGTAATAATAAAAGAAGAGGAAGGATCATCATTTAAAACGTCAAAGTGATATGTTCCAAATGATAATAATATGCATATTTATTGTTGTTTACGCATTTTATTGGTGAGTCCAGCAAGAACACTGCATGAGTGAGCGGGTTGCTGCTGCAGTTGCAGTGCCCATAATACTAGGAACCATGAGGACTTTGGTAATGTTCCATTGTCTTCTCACATTTCGCCAGTTTCTTCCTCTGGTGTTGTCCGTGCTGAGCATTGTTGTTATTCGGAGCAGGGAAGCATTTGCCGGCGGAACTAGTGGTAGTGGAGGTGGTAGCAGTAGTGCTTTCAATGCCGGCGGCGGTGGGAGTAGTAATGGTGGTGGTAGTAGTAGCAGCAGTAGTAGTAGGAGCAGTAGTGGAGGATCTTCAAGTTGGGGTACTGGGAGCAATGGGGGCTCCATACTTTCGTCATCAGCATTTTCGTCCTCATCTTCCTCGTCATTGTCCAGCTATGGTGGATCCAGTGACGTGTATAGTAGTTACAGTGGGAGTAGTAGTAATGATAACAATAACACCGAAAAGCCTGAACGCAATCCTACCGTCTACCAGATTGGGGGAGTGCTCTCCAATAATAAGTCTATTGCTTGCTTCAACGAAACTATCCAGGTAAACAAAATTAAAAAAAAAACATTTTATTTTTCAAATATCCAACAAAAATAAAAATAATCATAATTCTACACAAATATTTAAACTTATATAAATATAAATTGTATTGTATAAATATATATATATATATTTTTAAAATGGTGCCATTAGCACCAGAAGATTCGAATAAATAAACATTCCGGTGGGTAAATTGCATTTCGTCCATTATCCACATTTTATATCCAACACTCAAAAATATCTTTTTTTATGTTCAGATGCGAAGATACTTTTCTTTTTCACTCCTATTTGCTTATTTACATTTTTTGATCGCGTGTCTTTAAAAAAAATAATATTATGCATCAGAGAGCAGCAGAGCAGTAAGCACAACAGCAATTTTTTTTTACATAACAAGAGAACATTTCATAAATAATTGAATACACAACACAACAACTATGCACACAAACACACCATCATCATCGTCATAACATCATCATCAGCACAAACTCGAACCAAAGAATATTACTACAAAAGACTCCATGCCTTCAAGATTTTTTTTGGCGGGATTCCATAAAAATCAGAGCAAATCTTTTTGCCATTGTTCGAAACCAAGTTTTTTTCTCACAGCAGAGAGCAGAGCAGAGAAAAAAAGATGAAGAGAGAGAGAGAGAGAGAGAAAGAGTCGCTTTATTGCCTTTTTTCTCCATCACAATCATCATCATCGTCATTACCGCCGTCTTTTTCTTTTCTTTGTACTTATCTCGCTGTATATATCCCTACACGCATTATCATTTTATTCACACTTATGCTTCCACTCACATCAACAATAACAGCCTTTAACAAATAATGCGAAATCCAATCCAACCACCAACAACAACATTTATGTACCTCCGTAGCAGCACCATCAAGAAACATGTTCATGTTGATAACACAATCAACATCAATAATGCATCAGTGTACTACGTTCCCCATAAAAGCAGGTAGATAGGAATATAAAAAAATATATAAGAAAACACAAAATTAAATCTCTACTAAAGATGCAGTGTGGTATGTACACACAGTAAAGGTGATGGTGAACAGTGAGAAGATAGAAATAGAAGAGAGGAAAAAAAGAACATGAAAACATGTGTTCATTTGTGTTTGTGAAAGCAAATGTGATGACGTAATGTACAGAGATGGAAAGAAAGAAAGCTGTTTTGATGAAGAGCGACTTGTGAAAAGGGGGAAAAAATGTGACATGGTGATGATGACGATCATGATGAAGGCAGT